>NW_019379674.1:4254948-4281779 GCF_000648655.2 Copidosoma floridanum
CTATTATGTAAATGCGTAATGCATTTATGTTAAAGTAATCATAAATATTTTATTATATAAAGAAGTAATTAACCAAGACCCTAATACAGTTTTCCGAATGAGACCCTATAAGTAAAACATTTTTACTGCCCAAAATTCAAATAATATAATTGCCAATATACAATTTTGATAAATGATGATATTCAAATACTTTAGATAAAAGATAATCATGTGAGTAATAATGATTATTATTTTACCCATACCATTGATGCTTACGGTATTGACAACTTGTATTTGAATAAAACTTATTGTTATCATTCCAATGTTTAGTTCAATAAAAGACAGATTAAAATTTATATACCTGGGTACAATATCTTTGTATTCAAAGCATTATCGTAGTGTCTATATAGATACCTCTGGTTCGGGCTGTCCAATGATGACGCAATCGAGTCTAGTGCTAATTCCTTCAACAATACTCAAATCCTTAAGTGGCAACTGTATTCTTGGTGCCTTAGGCTCCATGTTAGACTGAAGTACTTTCGATGGCACCGTCGTCATCGGGATAGAGCTAGGTGGCTCTTCTACTACGCTTGTTGTAGTCGTCGTCGTTGTCGACTGTTCAATTTTCGCATCTACAATTGACGTCGACTTCTCGATTTTCGCTTCTGTGGTCGTTTGTGTCGATAATGGCTCTAGCGTGGTATCAGGCACTAGAGGTGCAGTGTCATCGACCGGAAGTTGAGGAGGAGGAGGAAGAATAAGCTCGACGTCGCTCGTATCCGAGGGCAAGGGCTTGACCTTGATGGTGACGTCGCAGCCGGCACTAGCCTCACCGGCCGCGTTATGCACCGTCACTTCGTACCTGCCCGCGTCTCCCGGACCAGCCTCGAGCAGCACCAGTCTACTCTGGCCGCTCCTTTCGTCTGATTCGATCTGCGAACAATACACAACACGCGCATCAGCTTTTCACTCGGGGTCATCATCATCATTGTTATTATCTTCATCATTATTATCATCTTTCTTTTCCTCCCTCTCTCTCTTTCTTTCTCTTAAACGTACGTGTGATCAACCGTTGTACAGCTTTTACTACTCGACTTAGGCGGTAAAGGTGAGTAAAAGCGAATAGGAGAGCAGAGAGAAAGAGACGATGAAAGCGAGAGCGGGCTAAGAATAGGCGATAGTCCCGAGGAAGGAAGAATGGAAGCAAAGACGATGAAGAGCCGGTAAGCGCTTCTTGCCCGACCGATTTAGACCGGTGGTACTGAGAGTTGCGTGTGCGAGCTCGGGTTAAGGGCTGCTGAGCGCGACCTTTTTACTGGGCCTATAAATATGAGTGGAAGCCAAACTTTTGTCAGTGGAGTGTATTGTTGAGTAAAAAAAATCGTTAAATAAAAAAATTGATGTAAATATTCTTCAGTTTGAGTTGATCATCCCGAAAACTAATTTTCATGTATAGGTAGCTTAAAAAGGATGTTGATCAATAGGATGAATCGACGTAGGAGATTAATATTTTATTTTTAGAATTTAATTCAGTAAAAGAATCATTTTACTTAATTTCCATACCGTTATGGATTGTACTTCGTCCAAAAATTCGCCCTCTCGTGTCCAGAGAAATGAAAAAGGTGGAGATCCACTTGCGAGACATTCTAATACAATTTTTTCTCCAGTAAAAGCTGTTATGCTCACTGGAGTCCTTACGATTCTTGGTATTTCCATGAGTAAGTATTTACTCTGTGGTTGCATAGGTATTGCTGAAATAAAAAAATTTATAATGTATCAACCATCTCTATATATAAAAATTTAAATAGACATGTCATAGTTTTATAACCAGCAAAATTATCAATTGATTTCAAATTAAAGTTATTTTACTTACTTTCTACCATTAGACATGTCGAAGTGGAGTCGTGCCCGACGCGGTTACTGGCCTTACACGTGTAGGTACCTTGATCATCGACATATACTTCATCGAACTTTAATATTGCTTCGCCGTTATTGTATGTTGTAACATAATCCGGTGAGTTATCTATATTTACATCGTTTTTGAACCATTGAACCGTAGGCAGTGGATTTCCTTGTACTTTGCATTCTAACTGATGGGCTGAACCTTCTATTGCCAGTGAAGGACTCAATTCTTTGACAAATACTGGTGGACTTAGTTGTTCTTCTGGTGATGTTTCTGTGAAAAACAATCATTGATAATTTCTTTATATCCATTACCACTTAAAAATAAGATTTAATGACCTCAAAGTTGTTTGTTAAAAAACCAAACTACTGCGTTTGTAATACTTTAAATCGGTATACTCTATTAACGATTTTGCTTACACTTCAAAAAATCATATTTTTGAGCCAAGAATATTAAACCAGAAGAAATTATTGCAAAACATTTGCAAACCTCTTTTCTAAATTCCTTGGCTCAACAAAACAAACAATGAAAACAAAAGTGATTTAGACATACCCTTGACAGTCAAGACAGCTTCAGTCTCAGCAACTCCCGATTCATTCGTAGCTTTGCAATTAAACTTTGCCGAATCTTCGGCAAAAGTTTCCTCTATAGTAAGCGTACACAGCCCATCCTTGCAATCGATTTGATAGTCCGGATTATTGACAATACGAACGCCATCTTTGAACCAGTCAATTTCAGGCTTTGGCTGGCCTACCACACGACACTCAAACGTAAATTTCTCACCCTCTTGAACAGTTGCATCGTACAGCAATGCCGTAAATTCAGGTTTTCTGGATTTCTCCTCTGGAACGATACGTTCTGGTAAAGACGATGGTATCGTTGGTTGTGGTGATTGTTGCTTTTCTTGTGGTGACTGAGCTGTTTTACTTGTCTGATATTTCACGCTGTTGGCTTGTTCTATTATTGGCTGTTGATGCTGTTGCTCCTCCTGCTGATTGATGCTCAAAATGTGCTTCTCCTCTATTTCTGACTGCAATTGTTTGAAACTGTGTTATTGTATATGTAGAGAGTGATGTATATATTAGATTTATTTTAAACACTCATAAACTTGAACCATTTAGAGTATCAGGTGTCGCTTTTCTCAAAACAAGTTAAAATAAATTTCTACAAACCTATACAATGTTATGTTTTCGTTACAACAAATGTTTACTCGAGATGTACCAAATTAAATAAAGGTTCAAAACTGACTTAAGCTACTTGTAACGATATTGCCAAATTTTCTACAGTTTTGTACTGAAAATGGGTACGGAACAGTATCGCAATTCTCACCTTGGAAGTTATGTGAACTTCTTTCAATATCTCTTTGGTAATTGTCTCTTGAACAACGCTTCTACTGCTTCCAGCATCGATTTCACTTGCAGCCTCGGTCTGTACGGACGAACTTGCCACCTTTTGCCTCTCCTTGGTAATATTCTCCTTCTCAGCTTCCAATACAGCCAACCTTCTTGCTTCCTCGGCTGCTCTCTCGAGCGTCTCAGCCGTGATGGTCTCAGCAATCTTGCGCTTATACTCGGCTTCCTCCGCGGCAGCTTGAGCTGCACTGACTTCGGCTTGGGCTTCTCGCAGCCGAGCATCAGCTTCTTTGCGCTCACGTTCGAGCTTTTTCCGTAAATCTTCGGCATTCCGCAAATTCTCGGCAAGTGTGCGGAGTTCAGATGAGATGACTGCGAACGAATCCAACATTTCGCGATTCTCGACAACAACGTCGTTAAATTGAGGTAGACGGTGTGTTCCTACAATTGGTTTAATAGATTCGCAATGTAAATTCTTTGGTCGTATGCTTTGGGGTGATTTTGTCAAGTCAATACGATAAGGATCTTACCAAACACTTTCGTCGATAGCTCTCGTATTTTTTCAATTCGCCGCTCCTGGTTTTCCTCGCCGGGTTTTAGAAAATCATTAATGTCTTGTAAAAGTCGTGTAGCATCTTCGGGACTCTTAACGGAAGTAGCTTTTCTTGCGACAGCGATTAACAACTTACTACCCTCTTTAAACCATTCCTTGGTTTTCTCGAGTAGTTCGAAGTACTCGATACTTGAGTCGATCTTTTTTCTTGTGTCATCGGTGAGCTTTTTCAATGTTTGTAGTTTATCGTTCAAACTGCAAAGTTCATTCTGAATCTTTGGCAAGTGTTTACCAACAGATACTTTAGTATCTCGAGTGAATTCCATAATTCTTCGTTCAAGAATCTACAAACCGTCTGATTCAGTCTTTGATTCACAAGGATAATGTAAACGTAATATTTACTTATATCTCTAAAAATTCAGGAAAATATATTAATAACGATGTACTCACGTCCAAAGTTTTTTCAAATTGAACAAAAGCCTCAGATGCTCCTCTTGCGGAGTTAAGACTCTCACCAACCCAGCTTGTAATGGTTCCTAGTTGATCTGCCAAGTCTCGAAGCTCAGCATTGATCTTGTCCAAATCGTCTCCAAATAGACAAAAGTCCAACCTCTCCTGCAGTCTCGTTCTCGTCGATGTTGAAAAGGAATTCCAATGATCAACAGTGATCCTAAATCCTTGGTGGAGTTTCTCGATGTCCTGACGAGCTGCCTCAGGGGGTTCTAGTTTCTGGATTTTGGTGATGGCTTTTTCAGACTCCTGCTTGGCTCGTTTGAACACTTCAGCGATCGATTTGCTGAATGATTCGAGACGCTCCAAAAGTGTACGTACCTCGTGGAGCGACTCTTTGTTAAGAGTGGGCGAGGACTCGTCACTTTTACGCTTCGTTTCTATTTCATTTTCTACCTACTCAATAAAATTTAATCAAATTAATAATTTTACATCGATTAAATTAAAAAAAATTAGATTCTTGTACATAAATCACCTGCGAAAGTTTCTCAAATACAGAGATGAGATCATCGAGGAGACTTTTGTAATCTGATGCAGTCGATTGGAGTCTTTCAGAGACTTGAGTTAATTTTTTCTTGATTCCTACACTAAATTGGTCGTCTACAATGGGGTTCGAAAAATGAAATCATGATTCGAGTCATTTGAAAACCTAAGAGTTCTAGATGCAATATTTTACATACCTTTCAAACCAAAACCCTCTATGCTCTTCATTTTAGCATTCAGTTCAGTAACAGCATTACTGAGTTCAGGAAGAATTTTTACCCTCGAGTTTTCAAGATTTTTAAAAATATCTTGTGGCTTCGCTGATTCACATGTAATTACAGGGTAAATTTGTTCTTTGAACTCTGAGACCCGTTGTATCGTCTACAAATTAAGATGAATTAATAATATTCTGTTTAGTATCAAAAACACAATACAATAAATTACCCTAGTGCTCTCTTCCAGTCGCTTTTCTTGTTCTATTCGAAGTTCCTTCTTTATAGTGGCCGTTGTTATTAAGCTCTCATATTTTTGGGTAACGTTGAACTGACGATTTTTGAACTTCTCAATGATTGATTCTATGCATTGACATGCTTGCGGTAGGTAGAGATAAGAATCGACAATCTGTAAGGAAATTCAATGAAATAGTGGTATTGACAATCAATACCACAACTTCGAGATAAATTACCTTTGCACTTTCATCCAGGAACTTTTTCCCGGTACAAGTGAGATTCGAGTAACGAGGCTGCAACGTGGACCACTTCCTCTCCAACTCTTTCATCCTGTCGTCGCTCATGTCATCGATGTTGCTCTTCAAATCTACTTCTATCTCGTCCAACTCGTTTTCAAGATCAGTTGCGGATTCATGGAAGTCAACGTACATCGCTGCCAGCTGCAGCCTGGCTTGTAATGCGTTTCGTGACATGATCCAAGAACTTCTCAGAGCCTCGATTTTATCGAACACGTCAGCCCTCTCGGATTCTTGTAAGTGTTCCAGAACTTCACTAGGTACGACTTTGCGATCGAGCTGATAAACTTCCTCTGCGCGTTTATCTAGCTCTTCCAATAATTCCACGTGGAGCTGTGGATGACACAAAAGTCCTCGATTATTTACAGTTTTTCAGAAATCAAAGTATTAACTGCTTCAGGTCATTTTCTTTCAAACTAAAACAAGCCAGATTTTTCACTTTATTCTTTATTGCAAAGTTTTTCTCGACATCAGTGCTAACATTATACTGAAATACGTGGAAATTAATAACGCGAAGCATTATCCAAATGACTTAGGACCTCTCCCAATTTTACGTATGTCTTTATTACCAAAATATCGATCTCAAACAGTAAACTGTTTACTTGGATTTTCGACAAATAATCTATTAGATTTATTTGCTTTTTTGAATTCTAAATTTTTTTCGGGTTTATTTGGGTCCATTAGTAAGTAATTCCTATTCCCAAAAACAATTTCAACTAAAGGATAAAAGATCGTGTCTACGGTAATTCCAAGTAGTTACGGCTTACCCTGGAAAAATCTCTAGCTGCCGATGAATCACTGCCCATATCCTGATGTCTCCTCAAGAAACTCTCAATGGTGTCGGAGAGCCAATTTGATAACTCTTCGAATTTATCCAGAAAATCGCTGAGACAACGTGAGACTCTCACATTCTCTTCTCGATGAGCTGTGCAGCGTTCGAGCAGTCGGATTTTTCTGTCTTCGATATCCTCAACTGTGCGTCTCAGTCCCTAAAAAATGTAAATACAGATTTCGAAATAGTATCAATGAATCAAGTTGTAAAGTTCATAAATTAAGTATTAAAAAAAAGGTCGATTACACTATTACAACTTTATTTGTGCTATTTCAATCATTCAAGTATACAAACATAATTTATAATTGACAAACTTTTTTTTTTTAGTTTGAATATGTAACTCTATATCTACCAAAAAGGAGTTGGTATTATTCATTAAATAAATTATTCCAGTCTCATTAAATAAACTTTCAAGGAACAGAACAATAACTAGGGTACAATTAGAATAAATCTTTAAAATTAAAAAATTTTGGTACCCCCATTCTTAAAGATAACGAAAAAGACTTAGAAAAAACAAGAACAAAATTTTTAAGTGATCAATACTCGCATACATACATCACAATCGGAAAACTCCTATATTATGGTCAACGTTCGCACTAGTACTTGCAGTAACGTAACCATTCAACGATACAATGAGCACACCCAAATTAATCGTAACAATTGCGTGTCCACGGCAATTTCCGCAAACAATTACACGTATCTGTCTCATTGATATGTCCATCGAAAAAATTCAAAACGACGAACGAACAATCTTACCTCGCTGCCAGGTGCTTCTCTACCCGTGGTTTCCAGAAGGGCGTGACCCTCAGCGATAGGTGCGACTGTTACGTCTTCCAAGGTCTTGGCCGACTCTGCGTGAAGTCGTGCGAGTCCTGAAGAACGTGACGGATGCTCCGTTGTTGCCAGCTGGATCTCAAGCTGATCGAGTTTGGTGAATGCCTTGAAACAAATCGTTTGATTGTCATTGTCGCGAGTGAGGTGCGTTAATTTTATGAATATCCATCGTGGGACTACGGAAATATGAGTATTTGATTAAATTTCACTATCGATTACATGGTGGACAACTCTGCACTTTGCGACTTTATTTTTATAGAGACATTTTTTGTAGCAACCGAGATCTACATGCCAATAAAAAATAATACCTGACAATAAGTAACCTCGTAATCATTGTAAGTGTACAAATTATAACTGCAGGTAACGCGATCTATTTCCAAACCTAAAGATCATTAAAGTTTCTTAACAAAAACTGAAAATTTTGGGAACAAATATAAAGGAGTTGCCAACCGTGAGTGAAGTGTAAATGTGAGCGAAGATTAAACAGACTCCGAAGTAGCAAAATTATTCGGTTTGTCATAACAACATACAAAGTAAATTACTTAATTCTTACTAAATTACTGTAACTTTTTAAAATTCTAAAGATGCAATAAATCTTAAATATACAAACTACAAATTAGTAAACCAATAATCTAGTTCCATCGATTATCATCTTAGCCGTATCGACTGTAACAGTGCCAAATAAACTTACCTTTCGCGCGCTCTCGAAAAAGGCAAGGGCGCGATTCAGCAACAACTCGTACTGGTCGAGATCGTTTACGTAATCCGCGGCGACGCTGAGGACCGCGTAGGCCTGCTCGGTTGCCTGTTCTCCTGCAAAATGGCCCGAAGACACCAGCTGCTCCGTCTGTTTCGTTATTTTGATAGCCCTGTCCTGGAAGTCCTGCGATTAACGAGATTTATTAGCTCACTGAACTGACGGAAAAAAAATGGAGGGGAGATAATTAGCTTTTTAACGGTAACGATCACGTTATGACCGGTTTTTGCTGATACAAAAAATATTGTGTACATAGACGTGATTTTACTTTGAAATTGAAGTGTCCTTGAACGTACACGCTTTGTGAGCTATGCATATTGCGTTTGGCAAAAATGGAAAACTAATTCTAAATATGATCGTGCTCTATGAAAAATCGCAAATTTGTACGTTTGACATGAATCTTTTTTAAATCACTCTAAAATCGGCAGTGTCACAGCTGTCGTAAATCGTAAATCAAATGATGTCACTGTGTTAAAAGTAGCGTTATCGTGACATCATGAGTCAAGAAGCTTGCACGTGCATAATCTCAGTACGAAGGCTTAAAAAACGAAGAATAATAGAAGGTTTGAAAAAAATACAACGTAATGGCCTGTATTGTTTGGTGGAAAAAAAAATGAAGACTATACACATTGAACTCATTGTCGCTGGGTAAACCAGTGACACGCGTGGTGGCTTTGTTCTGATCCTCTGTTTTGAACAACAAAACATGTATATACTTGCTAATTGCTTAATATTTGAATACAGTGGTTGTCTGCTTATTTAAATTTTTTTGAGATAAGCATGATGAGACTCCATAAACATACTCCACTGAAAATATTTTCCAAAGAAAGATCGAATACCTTTCGAACCAATAACACGCAACATTGGATAGCATTATAATTATTAATTTTTTTTGGATCAACGTTTTCCTAAAATATTAATACAAATGATACTCAGTAAGTGACCATTCCTACACAGAACCTGCCCCTGATTACCCAAATAGAATAGCAAAATGAAAAATTAATTGATCAATAAATCGACCCGATTTGTAATCCTGAAAATAACTTTCCAAGTAATCATTTAAAAAAACCTACCTTAGCCTCAATCTGTAACTTTTGGAGCTCGTAGTAAAGGATCTCGGCACTAGCCGTCGAGTCGCCGAGATGGTTGCTGCTGCTGGACAGCGCGTTTGCACGAACGGTGAGGATGTCCTCGAGCTCCCGGAGATCAGTGGCCAGAAGCGCCAGAGCCAAGCACTGCTCGAGTTGGGTCTTACGGCTGCGGAACGATAACTCGATCAGCCGGCGCTTGTCGTGCAGCTCCTCCAGCCAAGCCTCTACCTTGTGCATCGCTGGAAAGAGGTGCGATTCGTCCGGTTAGTGAAGAGGTGCGATTTGATAAACGTGAAGATTATAATTTGCTTAGCATCTTGTTTGGCTCTAATGTGGTAGTGAGGTTTAAAGGTGACAAGTAACTGCTTGAAATTGGATTTGAAACACATATCGTGGTAAGCTAGAGTACCAGAGAAAACGTTTTGTATCAGTTGAAATGACTAAATTGGTTGTTTTGAGAAATAAAACATAGTTATAGTAACACATTTTCGTTTATCGATTAAAGTCAATGCTCATGTATCATTTAAGTGTATTTTACGTATTTTCTACTGATGATCGTCAATCATATCAAAAAGTTTTATTCCTTAAGGTTGCTAAATCGGAACTCACGATCAATGGAGCTTCATCACTTCTATTATATTCAATTAATTTTTTCACAAGGGTTATTAACCTACAAAGTATAATCCCACAACTTTATAGCCAATAACCCCATAACTACACAACGAATAACTCTAACAATCCCGTTTATTTATGTTTATTTATTAATGAAAACTAGATTTTTCGGTTCACTGAATCAGAATAAAATCTTCAACTTCGTTTTTTTATTATTACAAAAAAAGTATATAGATTTTGTTAAAATGGTGTTCGTATTTACCACTTTCAGCATCGGTCTTTATTCTGTCAGGCCTGGAATCAAGCGTTCCTTCTTTAACGATTTCACGAATATCGTCCAACAATTCTTTGCCATTTTTCAGAGCACACATTAAATTTTCCAGCATCGTTTTCCTCAATTCGTGAATTTTTTTCAATACATTTTTTACAGCTTCAATTTCGATCGGTAATAATGTGTCGTTGCAAGCCATCTCCAACGTCTGCATACTTTCTCTGCACTCTGACGCTCGACTGTGAATATTTTATCACTGTTCAATACTACTTAAACTTTTATTTTATTGAGTATTTAACAGAAATTATTTCTTTGATAGTT
This sequence comes from Copidosoma floridanum, assembly GCF_000648655.2. The sequence goes on from NW_019379674.1 coordinate 4,265,192, forward strand.
AAATTAAAGTGTTTTAAAAATATGCACCATTGAAAGTAAACATTTCGCTCTAAAATTTGTTTTCGCCGTTCCAACAAATCGTTCACATCTTTCCAGGCACTGGCAAGAGTTTCGGCCATTGCTTTGTACACTTCAGCCTTTGGTTTTTGCGTCGATATGACTTGATCAGCCTGTTTGAGTAATTCTTCGACCGGACTTTGTTTGCTCTGAAAAAATAAGAGAAAAAAAAATTGTTCGCTATGTAAAATATGAATTGATAGCCCTGCAGCCCTTTTACTTGGTTTTTTGTATTTGTGGGGTGATAGAGATATGAACTTGTGGTATTATTATAAATGTAAGTATGTAGACTTATACTTACATTTCTTGAATGATGACAATGTATAAAAAAAATTCAATGAACAGAGTGAAGTGTTTATTAGAAAATTATGAGAAGCAATTAAAAAAATGGTTTGTCACGTGCATAGTAAAGTCAAATATGAATTGAAAAAAAGGTATTGAATCTTAAATAACATTTTCTCGTGTTTACCTGCAGACGAATGAGTACTTCATTGTGAGCATCCAAAAGTTTCGTTGCCTCTTGTGGTGAAGAACCCAATTTCGTTAGTTCTGGTTGTATATCTAAAATTTTTAGACGCAGCAAGTCTCCGCTCTGAAAAAATAAGAAATCAGGATATAATTAAATACATCAACGTCTAGTGTTTATTTTCACATTTTGGTATCTTGTCAAATTAATAAAAATTTTAAGAGTTCTTTTACTCTTTATTTTTTTATTTGCTTGACAACGCTTACCTATCCCTATCATATGTCTGTGGTTTTGTTTGCATTCTAGATATGTATTCACAAGAAGAGTGTCTGACCATTCACGAACAAAATTTTGATAGTATTTCAAGGTATAATTTTTGTCACCCTAAAAATAAAAGAAGTCACTTTTACAATGACTTCATAGGCCCTCAATATCTCGACATCACACCTCTAAGCTCATGTCCTACTTGTATCATTCATATTTCGATTAATGGTTGTAGTCGAGCCGCTGCGGTCGAGTACTTCAATTATATTTAACTAAGTTTGAATCTAAGTGTAGCGTCTGTAGCTCATTTATAAGCAATAAGCAATTGACCAGAAAGTGTGGTATCAATATTACAAAGATTTATAAGACCATATTTAAAGTAATTTCTTTAAGTTTGGGGGTAGGTAACTATATTTCACGAAGTATTACTTAAATTCTACTTCACCAACTTCACACTCGCATTAACAAACAATGGATTACTGTAGTAATTGCTTAGACTCATGGTTACTTTTCAAATCTGTAACGACGTGGTGCCATCAGAAAATGCTTCTTTACAAAGTATTCAAATAATCGGTTTCACGCGATAAATAAGCAAATCGCAAACCACCTTAACTAACCAAACTAACCCTCGTCTTTACAGAAACACCCAAAAACGATGCATTTCTACACAAACTATGTTTCCCGCATTGTACTATTCAACTCGAACAAGCGATCCAAATAATCAAAAGGGTTTAGCTTTCTGAGACGTTAAAGCCTCCGATTCTTTTCCAATGTGCGTGGGCGCGTAGTCAAGCCAGCAAAGCGAGAGAAGTCAGCACAATGCGCTCGGACGCGTCGCCGGCTGCTATTTTCGAGGCGCTTGTGTTTGTTTATAAAGTCACGGCTGATGTACCTGGTTCGCCGACCTCAGCGCGTTGGACTTCTTTGGTCTAAGTTCCAATGTAGGAGGATACTTTCAAGGGTTGGAGAGTTTTTGTAATGTGGATGAGTCAGTGGTTAAATATGGAGGCTTAACAAAAACTAGAAAGGAATTAGAAACTTAGAGAAAGTATCGAGCTATTGATCCAACGAGGGTTGGAAACTAATCGTAAGTTACATGGTTCGGCAGAAACACTCAATGATCACGATGTGATGAGTTTTATAAAGACAGGTGCACCAGTATAGATAGATTTTTTTATGAATCATCAATTATAAAAATTTCATTTGATGTTTTGTACTCGTGCGCAAAAATAAATTTATTTTTGGATGGTTATAAAATATTGACGTTAAGTGACTACTGGTTACTGTATCTACGAAGTGTATCGCTGCGTTTGAAAATTTTAATTCATTTGAGAGCTTTCCAAGGCCAATCTTCCTCGTTCTATCACTACTGCATGTTTAAAAGAACTTTTATATTCAAAATGATATCCTGGATCAAAAATAATTAAAAAATTCATCATTACAAAGTTTGATGCATACACACAGTTGTCCAACGCAGGTATAAGATACAATTACTTTTCATTCGTCGAGAACTTGATGCAACAAATTTGACAAGGAAGTTGAATTAGTAATGAAAAAAAACGTTACTTAGGAACAATACTCCAATCAAACGAAGAACCGCAACTTATTAGATTTCAAAAAATACAAATAAAAGAACTTTGTGATCGATAACGATAGTTAATCATCCCAACACAGCACACGATTATCTCAAGCAAATAATTTGTATGAGCATGACAGCTCAACGAAGGATATACGTAAAATGAGCTCTTCTTGAGAACCGTAAACGTCTCGATGAAGGTTTTTCTCGTATTCGCACCACCTCGTCTCCTCTCCATGATGTCTATTCTTCATTAATCGCGGACGCGAGAGACTAATACAGCCGGCGACGCCTAAAACACACCAGGGTCATCTCACGCGCTAACGTCCGCTTATAAGCTAGCAACAGATACCAAATGTCGTATATCCTCTCTCGGGTGCCCAGTGACGCGCACGTACATATATACTTTGGTACATTGGCTCGGCGGCATCGGTGTGCTTTTCCGACGCTGACATCACGTAATTATAACGAGCATCTTTATTTCTGAACTCTAGATACGTGCGTGTTATTATGCCAGCGCTGGTTGCTCTTGGAGATGTAAAGGCGAGAGTATAATCAGTATTCTGGAATCACTGGCCACACTGTGCCATCGTTTGTAGTCCATTGAGCGCTCGTCAATAGATTATTCCTCGTTATAGCAATACCACGTTGTATTATGATTGTGCTTGTGGATTACATGTCATATGGTGAGTGTAATTCGATGGCAAGTGAAGTTTGGCGTGAGTCTTTTTTTTACGTTAGTTTTTTTTGTATTTTTTCTCGTGATAATCCGAACATGTCATTGATGAATAGTCACAATCATGTATCATATTTTTTTGGGAGAAAAGTTTCGTGGTGAGTTTTTTAATTCTCGTAAAATTTTAAGGCACTATTAAATATTATTTGTCTAATTTTCAATGAAGAATCCGAGCAATAATTGATAATGTATGTTTGCTCAACTGCTTAAGACTTATCATGTATAAGATTCAATATCAGTTTTAACATGCGAGAATTATTGTTAGAGTTTTCTAATATTGATTCAACAGGTACCTAAAATACTTTATGCACGCCCTGAAGAATCAATGGATATTTGAAATGTAATCCATAATAAAGAGTTCCATCTGAATTCGAGATCCCCAATCGTTACAGTCTCCTTGTTAAAAATAATGTACGGATTGTATCTATTCCATCCTAAAACTGTCCCTTGCGAATAATTACCCTGAGAAGCAATTCGAATAGGCAAACATCCAAACTTTACCAGTACAGCTGTTGATAAAAAAAAAAATTATCCAACCAACCTGCATCACCGAGCAGTAATCTCAATCTAAAAAACAATTCCAGAAGAAGACCCACTACGTATCCACACCAATAACTCAACACACTCAAACCCTGATTGCTTGTGCGTTTATCGCAGGGGGCCCCCCGCGGGTCTCTTTCTTTGGTGTTCTTAGGGTAGTAGAAATTAACTCCGCGCCTCGCGGTGCGTTGAACTCCCATGCAGCAGCGAACTCTCTCTCTCTCTCTCTCTCTCGCGAGAAACCTAAATGCAGAACCAGATAGCATGTGGCGTGCGTTTACACGCGGTACAAGGAACGGCTTACACGCGTATGCACGAGCGCAAAAGACGAGCCGTTTTTCGAGGGTGTACTTTCGATAGCCCGTGTTGATGTGTGGTTAATGTTGCGATGCACCCGTGGGTTTCAAGAACCTCTGTACCGATGCGTTATTTGCGTGAATGTACATAAGTTTTGTAATGTTCGAACAAAAGTAGTAAAGACAGTTCTCATACATGTATCATGTCCTTATGAGTCTAAAGACATAAAGTTTCAAGCGAATATGTTTGCGCTAGCACTTGAAGTTTCATGAAATAATGATTCTTTAACGCAAAACCAATTGCATCCTGCGAACGTATGTATTAGCTAATTCGTAAATGAAAAAAATCACGGTAATCGAGATGCTTCGAAGTGTGAACCAGAACAGGAATTGGTGGTAATATAACTATATGGATCAACGGAAACTTATGCAAAATACAGATGCATCGTCGATGAGTCAGAGGCGAGTTCAAATAAGTCTCTCTCTATGCTAATCCCTGGCTCGCTGCCAGCCCGATCTTCTTCTTCTTGATTTCGGAAGTCTTAGGGTCTCAGCATCGGAATATCGATCTCTGAAAAAAGATGACGTTTGCACACATATATACAGACGACTTGTCTTAACACTGCGATTGTTTGTACTCCTTTTTCCAAGATGAAATTACCTCCACTCGCAAGACTGTGAGGAGACCAGCACGTGTCTGAAGTTAGCGGTTTGCAGTGGAGAAAGGGGCCCAAAGGAGCTAAATAAGTGTAATGACTTGCTAATTACATGTTGCTTGGGTGCTAATTGTGGATTGCCTTACGCATCTATCAGGAAAATCGAATGAGTTGGTAAGGATTTGGGCTTTGAGAACTTTGGGTTTATTGAAATTTTAACAAAAAATCATCGCATTACTTATAACTAACATGTAATTCGATGTGCTTCGTTGAACATGTAACATTAATCTCTGGCTATGATGTTCAAAAAGGATAATCTTGTTGCAATGTCACTCAAACAATGTATGAATAATAAGAACTCAGCCACCAAGTGTAAAAAAAACCCAGCTTTCGCGGCCCCATCACCATGACATGGAAAACCGCTGATGAACAGACAAGCAAAAATAAATAAGAATGTATCCGCAACACACGGTCACATTTGACAAACCACGAAACACACACTCACGCGGTTACATAGATAAAACCACAAGGGTGAAAGCCTGTAATGAATTAGCTAAGTGTATACTCGAGAGTCCACGCGTGATGGAATTACAGGAGATTTAAATTAAGCATCAAATTGTCGGTTTCATTACATCGCATGGCGTACAAGAGGACCCACATCAGACTGCGGGATGGACTGGATTATTATTACTTTTTTCTCCTTATTCACCTTGACAACGAGGTAGGAGAGCATGGAAAAAACCGGTGTGGGCAGAGGAATCGTCCTTTTTTCCCCTTCTTTTTCTCGTTACGAAAAAGGGAGGGGGACATCAAAAGGGAGTCATTCAGAAACTCTTTGAGTGAAAGTGAAGTGAAGGAAGAAGGGAATAAACGACGCACACGGGAATGCGTACGGACCTTTTTTTTATCGTTGCGCTCGAGGCAAGAGATATCGTGGGAGTGTACATGAACGCATGGAGGTACGCGTAGATTAATGAAAAAGGATGATAATACGTCATTGGTATCGGAAAAGATTAAGTTCACACTCTGCTTGGTAGATGGAATTATAATTTGTTTAATGATCGAATGTTTAACTGGAAATGAAAGATCTGGACTTCAACTTAGGTGCAGAACATTTCTATTGAACCAGTTCTAAATTGTCCCATTGTTTTCACTCAGTGAATTTTTCAATTGTTTAATTGATAAGTATGTTTTTATCAATCAGGTTTACTTTTAATATGAACTAAGAATATTCCCATACATTGATTTTTTCCTTACATCTTGTACGGAATTTTCCACGTGCGAACAATCACGCGATCCAAACTAACTATACCTCTTTCATTGGTCGAGCTATATTTGGTATATTCTTGTCTAACAAGGGCGACAAAATGCCATGCAAGTACGTGAAGTTTTTTCTATTTCTCTCGGTTCAGAAATATTTTTCTTAGTGTATTATCTTTTACCCAATTTAATCCAAATGTTTTTTTGACATCACTTACAACTGTCACAGACGTATGAAAAAATAAGCTTTCTGTTCCTACTTCATTAACCCAGTCAAAGATAGTAATTTGGGCATGGAATTATCCAAGTCTGTTGGAAAAGCAAGTGAGAAATTGTCTGCTCGTCGTTATTGCCTGATTTACAAGAGTTAATAAACATCCAAAATCACAATCGGTATTCTAATACAAACGATACATCAATACAGTCACTCTAAGATATATTCAGTTATAAAAATGGTAATTTATGTAACAGGTAGAACGTTTTATTCTAGCCCTTGCTTTCGATAATTTAGAAATACGTGGAAAAATTCTAATGATATTTCCAGTTTTTCTTGCTCCTTCTTCTCACTGCTTATCTACATCTGGGTGTTAGTACACCCATCACAAGAGTTGTGCTCACGCGGGTATATTAAGGTAATTTTGTGGTTCCCAACATAGTATACTCGCAAAGAAGAAAATGAAAGAATGGAAGAAGAAACTAGAAGAAATGGAAGAAGAGAATGCATGAAGATTACATCCTGATAACTTGCTGGCTAGTCAACATCGTTCAAAACAAATGGGCATGTCCAACATATTTACCTATGAGGTAAATTGGATAAGCCTTGAGATTAGATCTTTCGGGAGCTCACATTATGGTCTCACTACTAAAACACCCAACACAATCAAAGCTTTTATTATCACAACAAAGTAATACTGTTAGTCAAGGGAAAACAGGTATTCCCTAAGAACATAAATTTACATTTGAAAAGATCTGGGAGAGATAGCCCATTGCGATCGGCATTACACTCCATAATATTGATTCTTACACATGAAAAGATCCATCAGTGATTCCAATCTTGAGACTAAAGTGTTCGTTGAAAATAGTAAAGTTAGTTACTGATTTTTACTTCATTAAAAAATTATAATTCTTGTGGTACAATGCGTTGATTTTAGTTCTAGCAGGACTAACGTGGGTCGATAATAACTATATATTACGTATAAAGTTTTTCCTCTCTAGCCATGGATTTACACTTAAAAGTAACTATGAAAGTCATCTGATTAATGTATTCCATGCAATCAGAAAAAAGAATTTTGTTTCTTATACATAACTTTATTTTTCCATTCAGTACTAAAAAAATAATTCGTAAATTTATGGTCTTTGATAATGATTTAATTCCTGTGTTTAAAAGACTAAGGTAAGATATGAATTTTGTTGGAAAAAAAAAAAAAATACAATAGCTCTTGATTGAGCCCATTCAGCCGGCTATTTATTAAGACGCTATGAGATGAGCATTGAATCGACGTGCAACCGGTCATTTGAGTCGATGATTGCAGAGGCGGGTTCACGTTCATAATTTTCGTTCGTGGAAGAAGACGTGTGGCTGACCCGAAAGTTAAAATTACGTGCAGGAACGGAATATACATGCGTATCTCATCGAGTGGCTATCGAGGGCTTGTGTTGTGCGAAGTCGAAAATTTCGTGTACATACGTTTTCATTGTATTTTCGTCGTAATTGTAAGGATTTTTTTGCAGCAATTTAAACATTTTCAAAAGCTTACCTTCACGTTAATACATGTATAATACGTAAGAGGACCAAATGCAGGAATCATATTTTTAGTTTAGCTAGTTTAAAAGTTTTAACCAAAATATAAGCTTACTTACGAGGACCATTTATTTTCCGCTAAAGTAAATTTAAAATACCATATCTGCTGGTGGCGATGATGCCGACGATGTTAGTGATGCCAAAAATACCTCAAAAACATTACATCTCAGAGCGGAAAGCAACGATGTGTATGTGTATTTGACGACCAACTTTTTTTAAAGCGGACATCATTTTTACGCGTGGATAGTTCGAATAAGTTAAATTGGAACATGATGTTGACTTTATTTGTTATATTTTTGTTCCCTACTGGATACGTAGATTAGATCAATAAAATTCAGGTATTTTCACAACAATTTTCGAATAAAATAACCACAACAAAAACAATTGAGTAAGGACCCCTGAATTCACATTACAGTTTTTAAAAAAAATTCTGATTAATGCAATTCAATTGATACAACAAAATTATTGTAACCAACTATAAACTAGGTTGAAATATTTTACACGTAATTTCATTAGATTTTTTTTTACAGCAGACATAATATATTTATAAGCAAAACTAATCGTCGAAAAAAAGTACGATTCAATTAGAGGTACACCAGGAATTTCTCGATAATCATTCAGATGAAGCTGCAACTTCCATAGTGGAATAGTTCATCAATTTACCAAAATATTCCTCTCATCTATTCTGAACCTAGACGCATTAATAAAACATCAGTACTAGAAACACTGCATAGTAGCAGGTGTTCTTCACAATTAAATTTGAAGTTTGATAAAGCACACCTACATGGGCGTAGTCACTTATTAATTGAATTACAGCCACGTCATATGTCAAATCGTAAATAACCCGAACAATTTATGCCAAAGAAAAATAAAAAAAATAAAAATAAAAAAATTTTTAAAAAAGAAAAGAAAAAGAGAAAATATCGCATGAAACGGTGGAAGGGTGAAGTGTGTTTTCTGAGAAAAGTTGGGTCGTTGATGGTAGCTCGGATAAATTTGACTTGCCGCCTGAAGCTGCTCTCGTCGCTCGCTGGTCCCCGGTTATTTATTTCCGTGATGGTGCGAGGATGCGACGGGGATAGGAGCCGAGGTTCGTTAAGTTTGGCGGTGTTGTGACGTATCAGGAAGGGGAGAACGGACAAGTGGAAAATCACGGGCGATAATGCAGAAGTCGACGAGAGATGCGAGAAGTGTCTCCTTCGTATTGTCTTGCTTTTCGCGCGGAATCAAGATTTCGTGAGATTGTCTGTACCTCCGTCGTGAACTTTGTGATTTATTTATGCATAGTAAGTACTTAAAACGTTGGCTTGATGGTGCTGCATGTCTGTCGTGTATGTTGTAATTAAAGATAAAAGTACACATATACCACAAGTAACCTATAACTTTACTTAAAATATATAAAAATGGATGTTTGTCGACGCACAAATTTTTTTAAACTGAAGAAGTAGGTGATTTTTAAGAGTTCTAAGTATTAAAGCACCATTACTTAATTGTTTCACAAGATATTTGTTACCAAATCAGTAAATCAGAAAAATTGAAAAAATTTAACAACATTTCGTAGAGCTTGTTTTTTATTTTTTAACCTAAATAATACGTTTTTTTTAAAAGTATATTTAAAAATTGTTACAAAATATTATACACCAGTTGTTAAAATTAAAGTGGAACTATTAAAAAATAACAGTATTTTTTAACTTTTATAAGAGCAATGTTGATCAAATTTGATAAATTTATATGTTGGAAAAAAATAAACAAAAATTTAGAGTTTATACTTACAACTTATAAAATCCCAAAAGTATAGATTAAATTTTTTACATCAGTATAGTAAATGTATTTATTTTATTTAAAGAATGACATGAATTATTTATTACGATAATTATTTGTGACATTAATTAATTATTTTTCGTTTCACATTATCCTCCAAGATTTATTATACTACAGAAAGAATGTCCAAGATATTAGGACCATAAGAAAGCAACAATTCTTTAAGGATGTGAAGTCTGTCGCTTTAAATGACTTTTCGAAGCTTATACTGTTGTGGTACACTTAAAAAAAAGCGTAACTGCACATAGAGCTTTCTCGGCAAATGAGCTGAGTAAACAACAAAAAGTTGATTTTGAAAGTCAATTTTTTTTCGCTTCAGCATATTTTAGTACTGAAGTCTCGTATGACTATGTGCCAATAAAATTTTCGGCCGACTGTTAAAAGTCACGATCGAGTGGCCAGTCAGCGTTTTAGAAAGCGACTTAACTGTGGATGTCTGACACGTCTTCTTGAGCCGTATATTGTCTTGTAGTTATTTTGTTTTACGATGGATTTGTTTATCGTCCGTAGAAGTCGTAAACAGGTGAAATGATGTGACACTTCAATAGTCCAATAGTCGTTTTATCAGCACGTTGCTTTACTTGGAATTTTACACCATAGTTATGTAGAACGAAGATCTATTTTCAACGGTCGGTGAACTCATGTTAATTTTTTATTTTTTATTATTATTATTATTTTTTTTTTTTCGTAAACCTTTGATCTTTGAAAATAACAACATGTCCTACATATAATTGCAAAAGCCTAGAAACGAAGAATGAGCTGCTGTACAAAAAAAAGCTTTAAAAACATAAGAAGAACACAGAGGGAAAGGGTCGCGTTTCATTACGTCTTTCAAAGCAACTCGTCATCCGAGCTGCTGCTGCTGCTATTGGATAACATTTTTCTCGACGTCACTCTCTGCTCCGGAGACTCCTTTTTTTTTTAATCTCGATCCTTTTAAAGTTGACTGCTCGAGTCGCAAACTAGTTGGACGTTCGTAAAATATCGAAAGCAAAATTCTTCAGTTGTACGAGTCTGTATTATGTTACGCGCACCTCGTTTTGTTTCACTGGTGTTATCAAAAGATGATCTTTTAGATTTCGTGGACGATTGCTGCTGTATGAGCTGCTCTTTGGTTATGAAGCGTATTGAAATGTGATTTAATGTGTACTTCAAAAGTTTTTTTAAGGACTTCGAAAGCCATCAAAAGATTTGGATCATTTTCTTTTAAAGTCTTTTGAATGACTATAAATATCTTTCCAAGTGTTTTAGAGACTTTTTTTGTGACTTCAAACAGCTTTCAGCTTTTAAATAAGTTTGAAAGACTTCAAATCTTTGTTATATGTATTCACTGTTGGTCGCTTAAAATCTTGTTCAATAATAATCCTTTGATTTAAAATATTTTATAATCATGCAAGTAAAAAATCAGTTAATTGTATTTTAATGTAGGGTCGTTTTGACTAACCATTCCAGTGCTAATGATAATTCTGAGGCAGAAATTTCTACAGTTAAGAATCCTTTTAAAAAATAGTACATAGCTTTCCAGAGTTTGAAATCACTTTGAAGTCATGACTAAAATTCAGGACCAAACGACGTTTGGAGCTTCTTGACACGAATGAGCAAAATTATTCAATTTGTTCCGTTAAAATTCAAGGAATAAAAATCATTCGTGTACTGTAAAACAGCAATTACCCAAGACAGGTATATTTTCAACTCCTTCATCAATACAAATTTGAAGCAACAGTCCTCGTAACTCAGAGCTCACACGACAATCGACATCAATTCCGATCGGTTGACCATCCACCTAAATACCGCAGGAATTAATAGTCCCATCAATCGGATTGTCGAACTCTCTGCCCATGTAAAATAAATAAACACGCGGTCTATCCCACCAAGGCCTCGCGGGCATCGACTAACTTTCTCAATTTGTTAGATCGGTATGGCATATATGTATGCATTTATACGTGCATTCATTTATCTCCCGAGAGAAGAAAGAGAGAGAGAGAGAGGGGGGCGGGAAGGGAGGAAGAAAAAAAAGGATTCGAGTAATTTATGTACCGCAAAGCCCAGTTTCTGCCATCCTCCCTCTATCTCTCTCTTTCATCCTTATCCTCGGCCCTGTCTTCCCCCGGCTTATCTCTCTCTCTCTCTCTCTCTCTCTCTTCCTCTCCGTACCACCTCGTGGGGCTGCTCTTTTCTTTCTACACAGAAACGTGTTCTCTCTCTCTCTCTCTTTATCCTACAAGAGAGGCTCGAGGATTTTTCTCTCGTGCGATACACGCATACACACGAGAACGCGGTTTCTGTAGGTACACCCTCCTCTTCCTCCTTTTCAGCCCGTCGCGTCTTACTCGAAAGACGAGACGAGTCCCTCCTTCTCTCTCTCTTCTTTGCATGTGCAAGATCGGCTTCTCTTTCCATCCTCCGTTGTCCTTTTCGTGGTCGTTGTTTTTTGCATCAACCGGCCGACTACTATACTATAATGCAACGCAAGGTAGCCCCCTCACGCTGCGTCGCGGTCGGGGTTCTCTCGCGGACGTGCGAATTCTTTTTTGTCCAACCCCCACTCGGTGCTTCGGTTTTTATCTCTTGTACCATGTGTGTATGTAAATTAATTGAGGGTATGCGGGAGAAGACGCTTTTTCCCGCAAATAATTGCATACTCTCTTGCGGTTGAGTAACGATAGGTGAATCATCGGATTTCGAATGTTCAACGTTGTTGGTTCATTGAATTTGAACATCTTTCGATGATTTTTGGAAGGTGGAGTCTATTTTATATGAATACAATTAGGGTTGATTGCTTGATGTGGAAAGTTAGTTTTTACTTGGATGAAGGAAAATCCAAAGGAAAAATCCTTATCCGTTTTGATCTTCTCTGGCGTGTACAGGATTTTCTCAAAGAAGCGCAATTAGCAGAAACGCGCCGACAAAAAGTTTTATCTCGTTCGCGGACACTTTCGCGGACCCCCGGAGATAAGCATCTGTACGAGAGAGCCAATTACTCGTTAAAGGATACTTTACATGCTAATGATTCCGCGTGGAGATTCAAAAGCCCGTACGATGAATTACGTTCGTCCTTAATCGTCTCGAGTAACGGGTAAATGAACGCAATTTCGCGTCTATTAATCCCATGGTGGATATTATGGGGACGCGTTTTCACGACTATGTAACAATGAGCTGAGGTTAAAATAGAGACGAGAAACCGAGGGGCAGCCGTGAAAACTGGAAACTCCGGTAGTGCGGGATTTCTCTCTCGGCGGCACTGTGATTTCCTCCTTCACTTTCTGGGATAAAGTTGCACGCGCGCGCCTTTCTTCGCGACCCCAGTTTTTCTTCTCACTTTGGCTTCTTCACTTTACAAGTATACATGTGGTATTCCAATCTGGGATGGGAAAGGAGGAAGGGAGAGACGGTTCAGGTTGAGCTGCGCGGCTCTCTTCGATAATACCAAATGCGAGAGCGTTTGACCGGTTTTGCGGTTGACGTATGCTCTTTGTTTTGCTGCTGTTTTTTGTTTTCTTTGCGCGTCGCATGTTATACAATTGTTCGGGAGCCCGTGATTTACGAACCCCGTAGTTTGGCGTGTGCGGGTGTCTGCTGTTGTTCCTGTTGTTGTTGTTCTCGGGTGAAAATTATGGCGCGCGTTTAACGCGCTCTGTGACTGCGCGTGTACACGATTCCGAGCTATATATCGTTGCTCGGCGCCTTATTTGCCCTGTCTTGCTTGATTTATCGGCAATTCTTGTGGGTACATTTTTTTTTTTTTCTTTTTAACTGGATTAGTATTGTCAAAGCAACGATACTCGATTTTTTGTAATTGATTTCATGGAATAAGATACCTACTTGTTTGGGTTAAAGTATTAATACAACGTGTACGCAAACTGGTTTGAACGTTTCAACCCTTTGACTCATGAATATGGAATTTCATGATGGTGGATTCTTATCTGGTTTGAAGTGCCTCTGTTGGGTTTGTAATGATGATGTATAGGTTAAGGTGGTACTTTCATGAAATTATTATGAACAGAATGGCATTAAATCTTGAGGAATCATTTATTGAGTTACAATACACTACCCCTCAAAATTTCAGAGTAGGCTGACGAATACAAACGCAAAAAATGATAAATGAAAATTAAATTCTTAACATGTGCTCTTATGGCAACTAAGCTTTTTTTACTCAAAGTTGTAGCCTAGTTATTTGAAGCAATTTGTGCAATTCCAAACATACTCCTATCTAGAAATATATTTGTTCATGGACTTAATCAAAAGATATTAAAAGAAATACATGCATACATTTTCGTTTTCTATGTTAAAAGCATAGGCATGCATCCACTGCTGGTATTTTGAGGTTAAGCGTGAATTTTAGATAATCATTCCTACGAACTTTTATATCGTATATTAAGATCTAAAATTTTGAATCAGTACTTCATTTGCCTCAATAAACAATATTAACAAAAAATCAATTAAAATTTAAGCAGCGTTAATAAATATCAACTTGACAGTGGCACCTTTGACTCGGGAGTCATAAAAAAACCACCTTAATACGGTTTGTAACTTTTTAGGATCGCAAACCTTCCATACGAAAGTATTTGGATTTTGACCACAGAACCTGGTAGTGACTGAGTCTGTGATCTCAAAGTTAGTTTTCGAAGTTGTGTGAGAGTCAATACTTGTACTTCTTAGTGAGTCAACTATATTTTTACTTTATTCTAAGTTCGAAAGAGTGAAAAATGTCACGCTTCTATACTTACACGTTTTATCTGGGGGTAAAGTGGGCCTTAGATATCATCTGAGAGTTAAACATGAAGTCGCTACCTGGTTTGTGGTTAAAATCACACAAATTTTGTTCAAAATTTTCATCAGCATATCATTTTTCTATGATTCATAATCATATTCAAGTGTTTTAGTGACCCTCAAATTAACCCTAGAGGTCACCTTAACCTCAAATTTAATATGAACTAAAACGTAAAATTATACACTCTTTCATATTCTAGAAAATTTTGTGATCAAACTCCTACTTTTGTCCAAAACTTTAAATCTTTAAGTATTTTTGTCACTACTAATGATTAAGTTCAAACCGTTTGACCTTCAAATAGCCTTTATAAGTTACCCTAAGGCCATATCACGTAAGTAAAATTTTACACTTAATCCCGAAGCCAAATAACAGGATTATCATCAGTATGAAAGTTAACAGGATAATATATGTTTCTGTAAAGTGAACTTTAGATTAAAGATATTTACACTACCAGATATTTTGGTAAAAATGTGGCAAATTGTACGGTAACTGCTTAAGAATATAGTATACCACCGTACACATTAGTGGTACTTGCATCAACACAATTCTACGTAATAGAATCCATAAAAGTTATCTAGATGTTTCAACCTCTTTGTCATACCTTTGACACAATGGAATCCCGGCTATTTAGGTTGTATTTGTGTCAAATTCACGAACTATGAACATCTAGATTTATGGTCCTAACAAGAAGAAAGAAACCACAGAGACTATCACAGCTCAGTATCCAAATTAAGCACTAAAGAACTATTCGATAAGTCAAAGGGTTGAACGTCACCAATAAACATCAACAAAAACCAGTCCTTACTTCGAGAAGAGCAATGACGAGCCTCGTGCCTCCGCTCTGAAGGGCAATCGTGCCAATCGTGGTCGTTTTTGGCTTCGAGCTGGCACTTTGGTCTCCACCTCCACCATCACCCCCGTTCCCGTTCACCTCCACCGTCGACGCGTTACGCTCCTTCGGGCTCTCGTTGGCCCCACAAACGTCGTGGCCATTCTCCTCTGGAGCGCCGCTGGCGCCGTTCACCATTTTCGCGGCCGGTGCGCTCCTGCTTAGCTCCCTCGTCGACGACACGCACTAAATTGGAGAGACACAGCTGTTGGTTCGTTTTGTTCGCCAAGATCGCAAGGGACGATTTCACTCGCGCGGCAAAAGGAACAGGGTCCTTGGGTATTTTGCTTTTTGCTCGGCGATTCGCTCGGAAGATCGGGAATAACGAGGATTCGTTTTTTCAATTAAACTTTGCAGGCTTTAATTTCGGAATTTTCTCGTCTCTCATCGTGGGTTTCGCAATTTTACCGAGGGACCGATCGACATCGCATTTTCAGCTGAAAAGAAATAAATCCGTCAACCACGTAGTTACATGGTGCACAATTTTTTCATTCCCCACAAGTTATGTTGTATGGCGAATACATTGCGCTAAAATTAACCTGTAAAATCTTACGAAAGCGCGTACTCGCGACTGTAACGGGATAAGCGACAAAAAAGTCCCTCTGGGAGTAGCGAGACCGTTACGCGTGTATCAATCTCGCGTTATCTGTCGACCACAAATTTACCAATGATTACAAAAGGACGACCTTTACACGAACGTGGTGACCCTCATATCCACCGCCCCCTCCCCCCCTTCGATGAAAAAAAAGTCTCGATCCGATACCATCATCGTCCCTTTTACTCTCCACCGGGACGCCGCGCTATCTTATCCCCGAGACTCGCAACAAACAGTTCCAAGGAGTGCGGCCAATTAAGTGCGCAAGCGCAGGTCTCTGGCGGTGTACGTGTATGTTGTTCCTGGCTCGACTCCAAGTAATCATCGTCGTCTTGGGGCCGGTCCGAAGCTACCGCGCAATAATCATCATGATAATTCGAAATCGGCCGGCCGTGAGACTGTACGCGCTGGCGACGAAAATAGGACTTTTTATTTGGCCTCTCGCGCTTACGCGTGTTATATATTTGTATGTAAGAGCTACCGTGTTTTTTTTTTTTTTTTTTTTACTGACGCGTGGCGCATTTATTGTGTCGAGAGGGAGAAAAAAAAAAAGGGCGTGTGTGGGCTTGTGCTGGATATCCATTGGGTTTGCGGTGCACGAGCCCCTCCGTCACTGGGGCGTGGGTGTTCTTGCTTTCGTCCTTTGTAGGAGATATTCACGCTTGCACATGTTACCGTGAGTGATAGTCGTTTATCGGTGGGTCTGGATGTACCGGCGTACTGGGCACTATTAGAAGCCTATTGTTTACAGGTGCTTCTTGGCACGCGCCAAACGATTGTCCGGTTCATTGAAGAGTGAAGGGTTTTAATGGGATCGACCGGTTACGTCGATTGGAGGAAAGGGAAATTGTTTTTTTTTT
>NW_019379674.1:4295019-4322105 GCF_000648655.2 Copidosoma floridanum
TATTATTTTGCAAGCTTGCATCTGACCAACAATAAATTATGGTTGGGCTTAAAGGAATTTTCCAATTTAGTGTTCTCTATCGGAAATTACAGCTGAAGATGAACAACAGAATTTCTAAGTCATTTTTTATTAAATAATTTTTTTTAGTGTAATGATTATTTCATCACTAATAAAAATATTTGATTAATTGTTTTCATAAATATGTACAGTACTTTTTCTATCAAAAAATAACATAGACAAAGTTGAAATACGTACAACTTATCTATAATAAACAAATATGGTTCATGGAAAATACGAAAAGTGTTGGTTTATAAAAATTTTCGTACATAAATTTCATTATAAATATATAATAAATACTTTTTACTTAAAATCGATTTTATTGACATTTTTACCAAACTATAGTAACGTGATTAAAATAATGGTTAAAAAATTCTTTCAATTCGTAAATACAACAATGACGAAAGCATTTGCAATAAATACATATTAATATGCAGCCTATTAAATAATTAACAAAAAGAAAAAGTTTTATTAAAAATATACAAAAATATAAAATGTTATAACAATGATTATGCGAACAGGTTATTGCAATGGTTACGTTTACTAAAGCACAAGCTTGGTATGATATGATAATTCTAAAATGTGATCATAAAATGAATGTAACAAGTTGTTTCACCAGTGAAAATTTAACGTCACCTTTACTTTGCATTATTTTTTACCTAAATAAAAAAATCTGCTGTTGGAGAAAAAATCTGATCCAACGCAAAAATAATTGCTTGTTTTATTTCAGCTTTACCTTAGTTTATTAAGTCAGATCTCAATAATATCAAGACAAAAATGAAGTGTTTAAATGAAACGAAATAACAAACGCAAGTGATATAAAATCAGAAAAAACAACAAATTTGTACATTGCCATATTTTTTTTCTTCTTTTCATTCAAAGGTGAAACAACAAATTTGCGTATTTTCTTCGTCACGAAAAATTATGCAAAAAAAAAAAATGAAATAAACTAGTTGAGCTCGCAAACGGCTATTGTGGCGGCAGGAATCACCGTAAGCTCCTCAACGGCCACGAACGCCGTTGCGCAAGCGGCGACCGCGAGCTGCTGACACTGCTGCTGAATCGCTGGTACGACAGATGAGTCCTGAGAACTTACCGTTTTCATTTTTTCCAGGAATTCGCGCTCTTGTCTCGAAATTTCCGGCGTTTGGTAATCAACTGGAATTTTGCTGCCGTGATTTACGGCCTGATCGGTAGTGCTACCGATTTTTCGATCGGTATGGCCGTTCAAGCTGCCGTGGGCTTCGGATTTCGTGTAGCTAATGAGTTTGGATGGAGAGGCGTACGTGTGCTCTTCACGGTGGGTTGTGAGTGCTGGGGGTAGTGGTGGCGGTGGTGGTATGGCGTAGCAGTCGTCGACGATGGTTCGGTTGAGATCCTGGAGCTCGCGATGGTCGAGATGCTCGGTGTGATCGGTAATCGTGTTTGAGACGAGTTTGTAGGAGGCCACTCCAAAGTGCGTGTTGTGCGTGACCCGCAGCGTCGTCGTTTCTGTGGTCTCTTTGATGATTATTCCGTCTTTGTCCTGCGAGAAAAAATAATGTTAATATGCACTGTATCAGTCTACAATAAAAATGACAAGCAATGCACAATAAGTTTTGAAATTTTATTGCTTTTGCGAGATTTTATTTTTTTTAATCCCCTTTTGCCGCCATAGATAAAAAATATAACTCATCCATATTTAACTAATAAGATTACGTTTAAAAATTTCAACGAAAAACATTGTACTTACAAGTCTCTGTAAAACAATATTATTCACACAAATTTTCTGACGAAAAACATTACAACGAAAATTCCTGACTAAAAAGATGTTTTAAGATTTCCAACTATTATCATCGCATCTCAAAATGCTTGGAGGAAAATAATTTTCTGAAATTCTACAATAAAAACTATGAAGGATCTTTTGAAATTTTAAAACGATAAATATTATTACTTTTAGAATCCAAAAGATCGATGGCTCACGTGATAAAGCTTATTTATGAGAAATATGACCACCTTATTGGACTAACCATGTAGTTTATTTTGAGAAGATTTACGAAAAATAATATTTTGACGAATTTCGTTTTGCAGTACTAAACATGAAGTCATTATAAAGTGAAGGATTATTAAAAATTTTTATGGATAAGTAAAAGTCTTATACCATCGCCTGCTCTTCAAATAATGATTATATAAACGAGGACATTGATTAATGGATTAAATAAATACAAATTATCAAATTTATAATATCCATTATGTTGCTGATGGAAAAATGTTAAGAAAATTTTATAAAATAATAATATTTTAATCAAATAATATTTATCTTCAGAAAATTTAAAGCTGCCATTTTTTGTCTATGGCACCCATTTATAATTTATACATTGACAATATTCAATACGATTATTATCATCTTTTACAATAAACAGTTTTATCGTCTATTTAAACTCACTTTTATCGTTCGCTGAATTACAGTCGCCGTATCTGGACTATATTCAATAATATCTTGATCAGTGGGATTTGTCGATTCCATTATGGCCTCATTTATCGTTTCAGAAAGTATCTCGTTTTTCTTTGTCATTTCATCTTCTACTTTACGGCTGTAAACAGAAAAAAACATTTCTTATGAGCTCAAACAAAAAAACTTTTTCATCGATCCCATATGTTAGCCCATTCTTTAATTAATCAATTGTTTAGACGATCAGAAAACTCGTTTACTACCACTCGAGCAAATAAATATATACTTATCTGAGTACTACCAACTGTACTCCCTTAGTATTACCATTGTTGGAAATACATACTACTAAATTAAACAGCGTAAAAGTAAAGACATATTTTAAACATTAATACAAATATAACAGTACTCTTTGGCTGAAAAGTTGTTTGTTTTTGAAAATAAAAAATGAAAATAAAAAATCTATTATTAACGTCACGTAATTGATGAAGAGCCAAAATATTTACATGTTTTTTTTTTCTAACACTGTGAGTTATGAGCCAGTACGGGCACCATGTGGTGTTCCGAATCCCCGTTTAGATGAAAATAAAGACTTAAGCAATGACGATTCCCCCGTCGTAAAAAAATTGTCGCACCTATCGGCAGTTCCGACGACAGCCTCCAAATAATCACGTGATCTGTACTCTTTGCGCGCAATACAAACGCCGGGGGACACAAGCATTGCACGCGTAGCCCGCCTCCTACAAAATAGCTGACAAAGACGCCTGCGCTCTAAATAAACGTGAATGAGCCAAGCGCCGTGCGCCAGAAATAAACCTCATTTAAATTTTGTCAAAAGCACCTAAATGCCCAGTGGTAGGGTACACGCGCTCCCTCCCCCCCCCCTTTCTCATCTTTATACTAAATATTACTCACCAGGTCGTTGAAACGAGGGCATCCTCGTACTCGGACGAGAGGAACGACTCGCTGCGCGACCTTGGGACACTGGAGCACTCGGTCGCCGTCACGTACTCGTCTGCGTTCGAGTCTTCGATGGCACTTCTATCGCTCGCTCGGCTATGGTTGTCCGACTCTTTTGCGTTAGCTTCCTGAACGAGAGAAGAAACATTTGATGATTTTTTTTTTTTTTTCAAAAAGATTTTTAAACTTAAGCTCTCTGGAGCTTTTCGTTTAAAATACAAGGTAGGTATGTTTTTTGGAACTTGTTTGTAACTAACTTCATTTCATAATCTATGGTGGACTACAAGTGTTTTTAAATTATCTACAGCTTCGACAAACCGAACCTTACTTTGCAATTGAAAGAGATACGCTTCTTTGGTTCGTATATCTATAATAAATTCCGAGTCTTCAAGATATTTTTAAATAAATTAATATTTCTACTGTAAACGCATGGTTGCTGTCGCTCGTCTATTTTCGGGGTCGCAACAAGCCGTTTGGAGAGCTCCCGATCGTTTCGTAGAGATACCAGAAGTGACCACTTCAGAAGACAAACTTCATCCCCGTACAGCTCGAAATAACTGCCCCGTCAAGTTTTTCGCAATGATTCATCGATAAAGTATCAAAAACCGATATAAACTTTGATCCACTTACGTCTCTTATTAATCCTCCAAACTGTACGCTTTGCCACTTTATACTTGCGGTTTGATTTATTTACTCTGTATATTTTTGCAACACTCGATTTAAACATGTATTCCTACGATTTTTGTTCATATTATCACATGTATTTTTACTGGAGGGCCAGACATGGCATAGCCACAAGGCCTCAATAAAGCTCAATCTAATCTAATCTAATATAAATCAATTGGTAACAAAAATTTTAGATATGATGCACACACCAGAGCCTCTAACGAACTAACTCAAAATCATTCTCCAAACTCAGCCCGTAGAGCCAATCAGTTAGCAAAGACGCTTCGTTCCTGTGCATCAAAAAATAGCTTCGAACGATCTTTTTTTTTTTTATTTATTTATTTCAAGAAACCAGCAAAAATTTTACGACCGATAGAGCCGCTTCTTTTCACCGCGGTACATCCACGTCTAAAGATAACTTTATCACCATCGAAAAAAAGGTCTCTTTCTCCGACTTTCGAAACCAATGGAAGAAAAAAAAAAGTTCATACCTCCAACCTATTTCCCCGCTGGCTCCCCGCTGCAACAGCCCCCTCTGGACTCCTCCCCACGGCGTCTCTCGCATCTTCGCCCCCTGAGATCCTCCCAGCGTCCTCTTCCCCCCCAGGATTGGGAGCCTGACTCCTCGCCCCGGCCTCGTACAGCTTGGCGTCCAATTTTTCCGCCAGCCTCGTCACCTCCAGCAACTTGGCCGATATCGACTGCACGGCCGACAGGTTGCCCCCCGGCTCGCTCGCCTCGTCCGCGAACTCGGACATTCTGTGTGTTCGCAAAAATCCACAAAGAGATAATATACACACTTGTTATAAGCACCAAACTGCACTTTTATCCCTAGCGCACGGCATAACCGAGAACTTGGTTTTTTTAAATGGACACTTGAAAAAATAAAAAAAAAATAAAGAAAGAAGGAAGGAAAAAAAAAGCTTTTAACCAAACGGGAAGTGTGCCCGGGACGGCTCCGAAGACTGACACGCCGGAAAGTCAAAGTCGCGCGCTGTTCAGTACACCTATATAGCGCGTATATTAGTATATTCTTTGCTTTCGCTTGGTTACGCAATGGCAGGGGGGCGAACAGGGGGAGGGGGAGGGAGTCGCGACTTTTCCAAAGTGCACGGGGGAACGATGCAAAAAGCTCGACGCGCCGGCGTTGAATAGTACGTATAGGTGCGTCTAATGGTCGTTGGGTCTCGTGGGAGAGAAAAGCTGGGTCGCGATCGCGAATCGGGTACACGGCGTGGTGAGCAAAAGAGGCCGACCGCGAGATGAAAAAGATGGTGGGAGTAAGGAGGAGGCTTAAGGGGAGGGTAGCAGATGGTGGATCGTAAAAAAGAAAGTGAGAGCTTTTAGTTTATGAAAGGGTTTTAATGATAACTCATACGTGACAATATTAGACATGCCTTATACCGCAAGCTCATCAAACACAATCGCTCAATTAACAACATCCATTATCCATTTATTGCAATCAATAGTAAAAAATGAAGTGTACGTGTTTTTTATTGATAATTTATACTGGTAGTTCAAAGATTTATTAATTGCTAAACTAATCATAATGAGATTTTTCTGCACTTTTACTCTGCCGTGATGTTTAAATCAGTGAACATTACCGTGAAATGATCCTGAAGAGGATGTACGAACACGGCGAAATATCGACCATTACTGTCAACCAAAAATATGTATACTCAATTTTTGCCTTTCAATTACAGTATTTAAGTATACATTGAAGTGAGAGTGGAGTCGGGAAGAGAATTCCTCCGGAGGATAATAACATTCATTATCATTTTTATTTTATCTAAAAAGTATGTAAATACAATCTATTGGTAAACCAGTTAGTCTAAAACCAGAAGTTGGAAGTATTTAATGGTCTTTTCTTATAATTCTTGTATGTATCCAGCGTATTGTTAATGTGAACAAGAGTACTAGATGAAACAAAAACAAAAAGACACCGAAAGAAATGAGAATCATGACAGAAGATGAGAAAGTAAGGCTTGTGTGGAGGAAAAAATAATAAAAAGGGTAATCTCTTGCGAAAGACGCAAAGGCAACAGAGAGAGAGAGCAAGAGAAAGCGGGAGACTCGAAGAGTTGACGAGCCGAAATTTAGAGTGGACGCCGCGTTTCTAATTCCGTTCTGATCGTGAAGCCTTTTGCCGCTGCCACATGGGCTCACCCGCGCGCGTCATCGTATCGGGAGCGCATTTGCGATGTGTCATTCGTGCCTCTTTCTGACTTTAAATGCCATTGATGAGGTTTTTTTTTATGTTACAGGTGAATCGTCGTTTGGAAAATCGAGCTCTAAATCGTCGATTTACTTTGACACCTACGCAAGCTGTTTCTAGACCTAGGCTTCGAGCGCTTGTTTTTTAGAGCTCAAAATACACAGGCCTGTCAAGTGGATATTTTGTAC
The DNA here is from genome assembly GCF_000648655.2 of Copidosoma floridanum. The sequence continues at coordinate 4,301,534 of NW_019379674.1, forward strand.
TTTGTAACGCAGAGCCAACAAAATAAGTCTGAGTTAATACAGTTTTTATGATGGTTTCACCATTGCTTTCTAGGCGATAGGGAAATGGATTTTTATGAAATAATCTTACACAAACCCGTACACTCATCAAAATAATGGGAAAAAGTAGTTCTTTCTAAGAAGTATGACCATAATATTAAATTTTAAGTATGTGAGTTTACATTACCTCTGATGAGCTAACGGTTCCTTTAGCCGTGATCTCAATAGTCGGCCTAGCCGCACCGTCCGTCCAACTTCTGGTAACAACTGTTCCCTCTTTGCTAGCACATCTCTGATCTCGAATTTTATGCGAGTACTTGTGGTGGTGGTACCTACTTTAGTGGTGTCAGTTGCTACAATAGTTTCCGGTGAGGAAGTCACCGATGGTGTGGTTGATCTGCTTCTTTTAGATGTAGACCCAACAGAGCTCACCGTCTCAACCATCTCTTGCAGCTTCGTACAGTGCTGTATGTTGCGTTTGAATAAATGAATATAAGAGTTGGCTAAGTTTGTCGTTGTCTCTATGCACAAAGTATATTTTAAATTTTGAGTGTTGTATGTCTGATTGTAATGGAGTAATTTAATTCTGTAAATTTGGGCTTATCCGTTTCCATGGAATCATAATCTCTCTATTTGGCTTGTTCATTTCATTATCATTATGTATTACTTAAAGGTCGATTCAAATAGTTTGAAAAAGAAATTCTTACGTTCACGGAATAACTTACATCATCCACGTTACGATGGAAAACGGCACAGACGCGCAAACGAGTCAAATGCTCCTGACCCATTAGGCGTACTTGTCTCCAGATTTGTTTGAGCTGCAGCATAAGCTCTGTATTATCATTGAGATCCAATTTGCACGAAATTCTTAGAGCACGTGCTCCGTTCACTAGTTGACAACCATACTCATATGTCCCCTATGAGTAATTAATTATCTGTTGTATTGACTTGATGTATGATATTTCCGTATTGTAACAGTAATTTGTAAATTATTTCACGTACCCTGGCTGTGTGTTGGAAAGATTGGTGTTCTTGTTTCTGCGTTTGGATCTCCACAACGTTACAGCCAATTTCGACGTGAGTACCAATCAAGACATCGTAAAGATCATTCAACCATTGTACAGCCTAAAAAATAATACTGATGTATGGCAGATCAAACTGGACAGTGAAATAGGACGTCCTGCCTCGAATAATATAACACTAACCTGCTCCGCGTCGCTTTCGTAAGTATAAATAAGTGCAGTTTGCTTCAACGTGAGCTTCTGCAATTCAACGCTATCGTTGAATATATTTTTCCTAGCATTAGTGGCATCTAAAATATCTTGAATATTTATGATATCCTCGCTGTACTCGATTTGGACGTCGCGACAAAGAGCATCTTTCACAGGCATGGACAAAACGTCCGATAACTTTTCACCTTCTTTGACTAGTTCACGCTCTAGTCCTTCTACTTGAATTTTCGGATAATCAGTTTTAAAAAATACCAATGGTTTTCATTTTGTCAAGTACTTGGCTCACCTAACTTTTGCTGATAATGTTCGAGCTTCTGTAAATTAGCTCCAGCCTTCGAAAAGTCATACGTCCTGTTTCCCATTATCAACTTGTCAAAAACTTCGCTAGTCTTGTCGAAATACTGAAAAATGAAAGTCCTGTTGTAACCATGAAAACAATGGTATAGATTAAGAGACGACACGACACTTCATTGTAACGCACCTCCGACACGAGTCGAAAAAACCTTTGAGAAGTTATAAGGACGTTCCTTCTTCTTTCGAGTCTCGTGGCAAAGCTTCTACAAACAAAATCCATAAAGTCCCTTTGAGACTTTAAATCTTCAGAAAGGTAATTACTTGGTATGCTATCTAATTTATGCAATAACTCGGCGTATTTGCCATACGCATCCTGTAAAATTTTAAGTATTCAACAAAGCTGTTTGTTCAATCAGCCGAATCGTAGAACCATTTTACGAATAAACTTACCCTACATTCTAATTCGATTTTTTCGTGTTCTATCCTTAATTCTTCGGAAGAAGCCACGTCGAAACCTATTTGGTAATGAGCATTCAGCATCGAATCGGCAGGACCTAGAATCCAGTTCGTCACACTTGCAACGCCTTCTTCGAGATTCTCGATATCCCTGAGGATGTCTATGTTCCTGTCCACATCGGACCATGTCCTATCAAGCTCCAGCTAAAACCACGTGGAAGCTTATTTAAAGACCTTTCGCAAATACACTTTATAAACGCGTGGAACATACCTGCTTCTGTTCGATAAAATCCATGAGATGATGGATCCTTTGAACTGTATCCAGAACATCCTGTGCAGTTTCTCGACTTATGGAACTTGTCAAGCTTCTACCTGAGAGAATATATATAGTACAATAATATCCCTATATTCATCTGGTGATAATAAATTGAGTGGTACCTATTTTAAGTACTCGCTGAGCTACCGCTTCCAAGTTCATTTCTCCGCTGGAAACCGAACTTTCGTCTGACTTTAAGGACATAAGTTCGCCACTTGTCAGCCTCTCTTTCTGATCGTTCAGCTTCGATATGAGACTTTCCGCATCCCTTAGAAAGTCATCGATACGCTGTAATCATATTATTTGAATTCCAAACAATATCCACGGATGAAATTCCTTATCCGTACTTTTCATAGAATTTAATGCGGAGCAGAGAACTGACACGAATACAAATGGGAAAAATAAAAGCAAAGAAAAGAAAATAATGAATAAGCAGGCTTACCACGCGGTTTTGTATCCAGGCGGTGTGGTCATAGGACTTGCTGCCACCCAGGTTGTACGTCAGCTGATTGGGATCGACGTAAGCGGAAAGCCGGCTCAGGGGAACGTAAATCGGCTGCAGCATACAATGAAAGGGCAATTTTTCTTTTTCTCTTAAGCATACATGCATAAACCTTTCGCCCAGCTTATGAATAAATACGTATATCGTGCAGGACGAGAATAAAGCGTGACTATTTTCATTCAAGCCTTACAAACTGTGTCTTTCCCCAACACCTACTGCATCCCTCGATGAATGTACATGCATTTATATTAAACGGTAAGACCAAAAACCTTTTTTCACCAAATTTGTCTGACAATCATTAATATACATTTTACAAAGGCTTGCGATTATGTGTTTCATAAATTTACGGCTGGGTGATAGATGGTGCTACTCTATATTTTGGTTGAAAAAATAGCTGATTCGGAGAATTGTGTAAGGGCAACTTAGTATGATTTTTAAAACGAAAACATCAATACTCCCACGAAGAAATAAAAAATTTTTCTGAACCAGTTGCTTCATGAACCTAAACATGAATGTTTCTTCGATTCAGCCATACCAGTATATTGTATATCATTGAAAGAAAATCCAAGCTACATGCAACGACAACCACTAGGCTGCTTTCAACATGCATTATCGAACGCCCACGCCACGCTTACGAGCCAATCAAGTGATAGAAAGTCCCTTCCCCCGTCGGGAAAAAAAGTCCCCCTCGTGGAAAGCTCGCACGCGAAAACGAGCACGCACACGCGCGAGTAGGTCAACATCGAAAGTGCAAACTGCGCGCCACCGACCTCGCCGTCCCGATGGGACTTGGTGCAATAATTGTCGACGCGCTGCTTCTCCCAAAAATTGTCGGGTCTCACGGCAATGATCGCTGACACGAGATTGCCAAGGTGCTCGCGGGCCTGGCGAATGCAGGTCCTGCTCGAGCGGCATGTCGCGGACCGCGCGTCAACCAGCAGTGTCAGTCCGTGCGATTTGGTGTCCTCGCTGTCAACAAATCACACCTTTAAAGCGTACGCTTATTGCCATTTTCGGTCATACCGATCTGATGACGATTTCACCCGAACGATAGGTAGTTTCGAGCGTTGACTCTACCTGAAGATCGACAAAAAGTACTCGAGCAGCGATTCTAGGTGCGTGCGGGTGATCGGTAAGGGCTCGCCTGCTGGGATGTCGAGCACGATCAGCGGCCGATCCTCCCTGTCTCGACCACCTGGTACGTAAGCTACCTCGGTCTCGAGGGCCTCCAAAATATTGGCCGCCTCATTCTTCCTCTCCATATCTTCCCTTCGCTTAGATCATTTCGGTCTTTTGTGCGTGTGTTCTAAAAAAAATTTCCCACGTTCGAGATTTCTTTCAAAAATTTTAAGTTCTTAGACTAAGGAAAATGTGGGGTGTTGACTGAGTTTGGCCAAAACATTAGTTTACGTTGTCCACTCGGGTGTGAGTGAATGGTTTAATTTAAAATATCAATTTATGCGTGTGCTCGCTTCGAAACATTGTCGTTCTTATTTTGCATCTAATTTTTGTTTTTCTTCTTCGCACGATAATGATACTATCACTGAGCTTACAAAAGACACATCAATGTCTCCAATTATTTAATTTCACTTCGGACAATGTTTTAATTCACTAAAAACCAAGTAATTAAACAAAATTAAAAACAAAACCACCAATGATGGATTTTAAGTACTCCATTCACAAAAATTATAAACGCACAACGTACACTGCTCCAAAACATACCGATATCCAACAGAGCACATCACATCACAGCATCCACCGTCACGGTGTACGACAATTTACACTATGTTGATCTCCGACGATCATCTTCTTCCATCACCATGACGATCTTCTTCACAGCTGATTCGGCAAGCAACGAGCCACGAACGAGCGTTTTCCCGCACGCGCGCTCAAGCCAACTATATCCACTGCACTGCTGGAGCCGTACCACCTTCGCCTCCTCCTCGTGTGACCGCGTTTCTACCTGCAAACCTTCAGGGGACGGCGATCCCCTTCTCTCTTTGGCTTTTTTCTTCCTTTACTACCGTCTCCTACTCTCTTAGATGCACGCTCCTTCAGGCGCACCTTTCTCTCGCACCATACCGATCCCTCCTCGCTCTCCTCGTTCTCCCTCTTTCACTCCTGTTTTTCCCTTTTTGGCTTCCCTCTCTTTCTCTTCGTTATAATTTTTCTCTCTCCAGACCGCTCCCGCTGTACCATTATCTTCTATACACACGCGATCTTGCATTGTTGCGTACTTTTAAGTTTCACGCTTAGGAAGTAGCCGAGGCGGATTCATTTGTCTCAAGGATTTGCGCGTGTCTATTTTTTAGGATCTTCAAAGAACTGTCAGGGACTTGATGCTTGTGATGATATGGTGATACGTTTTTTCGTTAATACATACTATATATTAATACCAAAAATCATCAAACCGATTTGATTCGTTTTTCAATAGGTGAACAAACATGCCGTATGAACATCTATGAAGTTAAAAACTCGCATTGAGGACTTTTATTACAAATTACTTTTTTAAGTTATCGACGAGGTAAACCGAGCATCCTCTAGGGCGAATGAGCTTCGTGTGACTTTGGCAACTTCGCAACCAGAAAACGAAACCTGTCCCACCACAATCGGCGTATCGTATGACAAGGTAGCCACCCTTTTTTTTCGTACCACTGTAAGTTGTTTCAATCACATCATTTTCACTCTTATTGAAATAATAAAACGTATGCTCGAAAACAATTTCTTTAGAAAAACGTCATGATAATATGTAAATTTTAATGCCAAGATATTACCCACAAGTTCGTTCTGCTGGTTTGGACTTTTTCTCTTTGTAAGTGTGTCAACTGGAGGATGTTTACCCATTCTATGTATGGGTCATTACCTATTTCAGGTAACGAAAACATAGGACTTGTTTTACTAGGTACTAACGAAACGTTGGAAAATTAGCTACTCATAAAAAAGTTTCTCTTTCCAAGAAGTAAAAATAGAACTGATTGACTATTATTAGCATGACCACGTTTTCATGACGTTTTGGAAAATCTTAGAAATTCGATTACTGTGGTAGAATCAATTGGCTTAGAAAAATCTTATATTCTTGTAATTGAAGAGAAATGTGTCACAAAAAGTGCCGTTTTCTCTACGTGACAGAAAGTGCTTATCATGGATTATTATGTGAAAAAATTACTACGATCCATCCGCCCTATTAAAAAGACTTTCACCTTTGGGAGGACGTATTTCGTAGAAGACAATTCGAAGCTCTAAAAAAAACTCAGAAGATATTCAAATTATAACCCTCGTGCCCTTTAGCCCATTATCTTTAAAGAGTAAACTCCAGCAAAATCACCTTTACTCCCCACGCAAAGCCACTTACGGCTCCAAACCGTTTAAATGCACGCTCATTGCGTGATACACGAATCGACTTGCAAAACTGACCGTTTCGCACATCATCATCATTATCAACGACCACTTTGTTCCGTCACGTGTTGTGTCCAACTGAACGAGAAAAAAGGGGCATCATTGGCAAAATAGGACGTTAGTACAGCATAATAATGAAAAACATCACGCAGACGCGCGCAACAAGAGTACAGGTGCAACACGAGTTGCAGAGTTACGGAGAAGAAAACGTGGACTCGCAAATATATATACATGATACGGAAGGAAAAGTGCGGTGCAACGGTACATCCCAGTGCCAATTACATGTGCCCGTGCTGAGAAACAAAAAGAGATGTACGGCCCTTCCTTCCTATCATAATATATCCACGTCCTTGTCTCGCATCCTTTTCTCCGGGCTCATTTTTTTCCATCCTTCGTTCGAGCACGCGGGTACTTGTATATATCGTCTTTCGCTCGTTTTCTCTCTCTTTCCCGTTTTCTTCTGCCAGTGCCGCAACCTGTTTTTCTTCTTTTTCTCCCAGTCTGTCTCTTTTTTTTTTTTTTTTTTTTTTATTCGTGAGGCTTGTATACGCAGTGGCGGTGGATGCTGCTACTGATGTCTTTTTCTCTGTCTCTTTTTATCGGTCAAGTTTCGTGCATAAGAGAGTTATGGTACATCTGAAAGTTTCTCTTTTTCGAAATTTTTTTCTTTTCTTTTTTTCCTTCACTCATGGAAAAATCATGATAAATTTGTTTTTTTCTTTTTTTTCTCACTTTTCAAATTCACGAATCACTAAATTTGATGGTTACTGTCTACAGATTGTTTTTATCAAAATGTATGCCTTGAATTATGTCTAACTGCATGATTATTAAGATAGAGACATAAAACTGATTAATCCACATGGATAAACTGTCATAAATTGGTGCAATCGACTCTGAAATATCCATGGATACTTGAGATTTACGCTTTCAAGTATACATAGTAAAACTCGTTCATTTGCGGAAAAATTAATTGCATTAGGTGTCTTACCAAACAGAATATACATAACATTCTTACGTCGTTGAAGTGTGGTGCTGTGCAGAGCTCGATAGACCTGAAATAAATTTCTCAACTTATGTGGTAAGTAATTAAAATATCACCTTCCATCAACGTTAATGAAACCATCATGATGTACTTGAAATGAGTAATTATTAAGAAGAAGAAAAAACTATTTCAACAACTCACGATGTAATCATCAAAACATGGTTATCGTTATGATCGCACGATCTATGACAGCATATTTCATTCACGAAACATTCCTCTCTCTCTCTCCCATTCACTCTCACGTTTAGTCAAAAATTTTCTGTGATGTCACCCGTCGTGCCCATCCGGCTCCTCTGGTGTTCTTATACTTTGTGGGCCCAAGGACCAGCGAATAGACACGTGTGATCGAATAGACACACCTTAGCCACGTGTGGATAAAATCTGCGTGCTTTCTCTCCTTCCATATCTTTGTAGCGAGCGTGACTTGCTTGACTTGGTGCTCAAAGCCATCAAGCTGTAGTCTTTTAGTATAGACTATCGAGTTTGTAGAGTTGCAAGAAAACATTGAAACGAGCATTGGTTTAGAATTTTTTTTTCCAACAAATATTTATTTTTCTCAAGTTTTTGACTTCGACATTGATGTCAAGTATCGAGTATTTGTTATTTATTTAAGTAACAGTCCGCATTAATCGAGTAAAAAATTAGGAATTATCAGAATATTCCGGAATATTTGTTCTTTTCGATTTTCTGGACTGTATATTTATGCTACTATAACATTTTCTCAAACAACACATTTCCAATTACAATTAAATTTAAGTTTTTTCTCAATCACATAACCATCTCTTAAAATAGGACAGAAAAATAACATCTCCATTATGAACGTTATAAAATTTATTGATTGAATCATAGATATTACAACACTGAATGTGTAGTATTGATTAGGTATTTTTTACACATAACATGATGTGATTGAAGAAAGTATGCTAGTTCATCTTTGGTGTACAAGCCCAGTTAAGTAATGTTTTTTCACACAGATTTTCTTCTCTACACAAATGTAATAATGTTATTTGGACCATGTGGGAGGTTGAAATTGGAGAATGAGGAGATGATAAACGAAAGCGTACAGGATTGCACATAAAATCCCTGAGTATGCTTTTCTATCAAAAAATGATTTCTAGCTTGGACTACGTAAGACGGAAATACTTGTGTTTTTTAATTTTTATTTCTTCAATTTGAATTTAATTTTTCAAAAATTTCAACACCTAAGTTTTTTATTTACCATTAGACCCGTGAGGAAATTAGGATATACTAACAAATATGACTCGTGACTTAAGTTTTTAAGGAATAATGTAGCTAAATTGAATCAATACATGTTTATGTCTTTCTCTTTAAAAATCTTTTATTCAAACTCGTCACTCTTAAATTTTCGGACAAAGTTTGAAAGTATAGTAGTCAAACCACACATGTTTAAGAGGTCTATTAGGATATTTTTTGTTTTAAAATTATAAGAGTACAAATTTCAATGTTACTGCAGTCCTTCAAGTAATGCTGAAACTTCATAACATTTTTATTAATCTTTAAACATAGGTCTTCGATTTTATATCAAAAAAAAAAAAAAAAAAAAAAAAAAAAACCAAGATTAAGAATTAGAACAAAGTGGAGAGTGTGGTCTACGTCTGTAACGTAATTTCGTACAGTACCAACCTTAAGTATCACGACCAATATACTGAACCTGAATCCCTGAAAATAATTTTGTTCCAAAAGTATGAAAAACCAAAGATGAAAGAACCAGATAAGCCGATAACGGGGACTTTAGCGAACAGGTGAACGCGTAGCAGCTCATCAGCTGCTGTAGCTGTAGCAGATGGATGCAAAGAGTGTAGGTCAGTGACCGATGGTGACCAAATCTCACGTGTGGTACAAGAGTGGATGAGAGAAGAGAGTGAGCGAGCCAACGGGAAGACGAAGAAAAAAAAGTCCGTCTCGCTCCTTCGACTCTATTCGCTCTTGGATGGACGCAGGTACCTACGAGCGCGTACAGAATTTAAGTTTTGCAAATTAGTTGAAAGTTGTTAAGTACGTAAACGGAGTTTTTTTTGTAAGGACAGAGGAGGACAAGGTAGTACTAGGATTCCACAATGACGTAAGACTTTTTACTTTTGGATCTGTTAGAAGCTGACGCCTATAACGAGGATGCAAATTTTTTAATGTTTAATTAGTACTTTGGGACGAGTTAATTGGGTATTCCAGAACAAATGTTTGTTTTTCTAAAATCCAGCCCTAACAAAGTGCATTAGAAACAAAAAAGGTTTGATGATAAAATTTCTCGAAATGAAAGTAAATTGATTATACGTTAAACTAATGATGTTATATGAATTGCAATGGTTCAAAATTTACAATTATATAAACTTAATATTCTTCTAATTTTATTCTAAAATGAAAGCAGTTAACGTTGGTTGAGGACAAAAGTATACGTTGACAGCATTATTTTCATTGAAAGCTGAATTAGAGAGGTGGCAATGTAATTTTTTGGCTAACACTACTGGAAATGATTTCAGTGATAACAACACTAGTGGAATTACTTACGGTTCCTCCTATTTGTGGTTCACATAAAAATGTGTATGGAAGTCCAGTCGGGTATGTCTGACGTTTAATTGATGATCACATTAATGTTTTACGATAATAAAGACACTATTTCGTTTCGTTCTTTCTGATTCATTTTTTGTGGTTTATCATAGTTGCATTTTTTATTGGACAAAAAACATTTTCGACAAAGGTCAAAAAGAATAAAATCCGTGGAAGATTAATTACATACATCTGATTTATTCAAATAAAATATAGTCATTACATAGTACATCCGAGTGAAGCATTTTCACTTTCGAAAAGAAATACATGCGTTCTCGAATAAAAACAAAAAAAAATTATGTACTGTGCCACACGACGTCGCTATCAAAGAGTTTGTGATACTTGCACATGTTCGTATAAGGTTACAAATAAAAAAAAAAAAAAAAAAAAAAAAAAAGACAAAAGTACTTATGGTACAGATCAGCTATAAAAAAAAGGAAAGGAAAAAAATAAAGGAAACAAATCTAAAGAAAAGAAATGTCTTCTCTCAAACATTAAGAATTATTTTATATTATATTCGTGTATGTATTCTTGATAGAATCTTAAGTAAGGCCAAGTCCATTGATGCTCTTAGTGTAATTACATGCTCAGCATTATAAGATTTACAGTTTTTTATATATGATTGCATTGAAAATCGATGATGTACGTATTCGCAGTCAAATAATCATCTCGTTACTTAAAACAATTATAAAAAAACAGAAAAGAAAAAATGACCCCTTTAGTTAAATACTCGATAGCGATGTGCTTTTGATCTCTGTCTCACGAAAGAAAGAAAGAAAAATCAATGAAAAGCACACCCTCAACCGCAATGAAAACCGACACCCGCGGGTCGTCGTGGCGAGACAATTTGTAAAAGGGATGATTATCAGAAAGTTGCTCGTCTTCTTTGTTTCATCCTTATTTTGCGACCACTGACTCTCCCTCCTTTTTCCAGTAATCAAAAGTTTTTTGGATTCGCTCTTTGTCACTTGGCGCCACGCTAGTCACATTCTTATCCACTTGCGAGGCATTGTCGTTGCCGTTACCGTGATGTGATTTATTGGGGTTATGCTGATGGTGGTGTTTGTTGCTACCATTGCTGGATTCTGTTTCCAGCTTCTCAAACAGCTTGGCCGTCCGGCTGACGGTGCCGGTTTGTAGGAACGGACGACTGCGGCTCGGCGATCCGTCTAACCTCGAGCTCTCACCCGATTTGGCTAATAGGGATAAAAAATTGTAAAAATTTTATTCACTTTGACGGCAAAAATGTGTCAATTGTAGTTAATCTTTATATAAATTGTAGTTAATATTTTTAATCAAAAGTACGTCAAATAACGTTACTTTGTACTAACAATGTAAGAATTATGTATATAGTACAGCAGTATTTGTTAGAAAACAATCGCTTTTGTTTAATGTTCAACTTTAAAGGATTTTCACCATATTTTTTATCAAATTTAATTGTGGTTTATAGTTTAAAAAATTTTACGGCCATTTTCTGAATTTCTAAGAAAAATAATGTAATGAAAAGAAATTTTTTCATGCACATAAAGTTAATGACATCATTCAATAAAACAATGCAAATTAAAAAAAAGAAAAAACAAAACAACAAAGTAACAATGATAATGTAATGGTTAAAGTAAAATCAAAGTCCACCAAAAACTCAACAAACCTTCAAACTGCGAATTGAGCCTGTGAACATTACGTCTAGACTGTTCACGACCAACATCAGAATCTTTGTTAACTTGAAAGATCGACTTGTCTTTAGTTGTTTCCTGACTGTTAGATTTCTTAAAATCTGCCTTAACAATTTTTGGTGATTTTGTTTGATTAATCCCTTCAAACATGGAAGAAGTTGCAGATACAAATGTAGTTGCACTGTTACAATTGATATCTGAATCCAAAGAAGAGTTTCTTACATCCCGAATTCTGTTAGAGTGTGAGAAATTGATTTTTTCAGTTTCCTTCGTTTGTGAGTTATTATCTATATTGTTAGCATCGTAAGCCTTTTTGTCTCCAGATAAATCAAGAAGGTTATTTTTCTCTTTGTCCTTATCATCTACGTTTGAAGATTCGTTTCTTTCCAACTCTTCGTCTTGCTCCGTTACTTCTCTATACTTTTCTTTCAATTTTATTTCAGTATTCGACGTATCTTCATTTTTATTATACGAAATACCATCCATATCTGGTAGATTCATTGTTCCCGTCACTTCAACCGAAGAATTGAGTTCCTCATCTGGTTCTTTTTCAATTTCTCCTTCACAAGAACTATTCGTCCTATTTTCAGCCAGAAATTCAAAATTATTTCGAACATCTTTTTCCAAACTAATCTCACAAATGTCTTTTTCCGGTTCTTTATGAGCCAACTCCTTGCTGGATGATACAAAATCACCTTCAATTCCATTTTCTTCTTCCTCAAAGTCTTCAACCTCGTGCTTGTATTTGGAGTCCGTGACGGAATTTTTGCGTTTATCAAGTTTCATAATAACCACTCCATCAGAGGCAGAACGTCCCAGTGGACGATGTCCCCCTTTACCAAAACTGTCATCGTCAGTCTCGGATTCCATGGATTCGTTACTGGACATGTGGCTCAATTGGCGCGTCGTCGTGGATGATACAGAGGAGTCACGTCGGTTTGCCGATAGCATTACCAAACGTCCAAGAGCGCGAAGTGCGTTGCCCGTTTTCTAGAGCAGTTAACAAAAAGCCACACGACCACACATACATACACACGCAGTGTTAGGATTAGTTGAAGCTCATGTCATGCAAATTTTTTTCAAAATCAGACATTAAAATAATTCAATTTTATATAAATACAAATGTTCCAAAAATATTACAGAACTATGAATAAAGTCAGAGAGTAAATTACTATCGTCAATATTATTAGAAAAATTTTTAAATACAGTACAGCTGGTATAATAATTGTTTTTTGCCCTCAAAGAATGACGTCTTCGTATTGTGCAGTTGATCGTTTCAGAGCTAGGTAGGACAATAAAAAACTATTTGTTTCTGTATTGCAACGTAACAGTGGCATTCCCAGTCATAATGTGGTGTTCTATTGTCATTAGCCTAAAAAGGTCTACGAATGTTAGACGTAATTTGCAAAACAAAAACAGACCATTTTTTATTATATTACCTGACCCTGACACGATCAACTGCTCAGTATAAAGAACACGTATGTAATTATTGATCTTGATCAATGAATTCTTCTAAAATTAACATTTTTTTGTCATCGTTTAGATCTTAAAACAGTTTGTTGAATTTTGAAATTTCATTAATATAATACAATATTTCTGTAACATTTCTTGCATTCATGCTTGTTACTAAACGGACAGTGAGAAAAAAACTCAATATCAACAAAATCTAAAAATTTAGCACTTAAAAAACAAAATGATGTCACCAGTGTACGAACCTGCCACTTTCTTCTAACAACGAAAGTCTTGAGTTTATCCTTGGGTAGAACCACTCGACTCATGTTTTCCATGTGTTGTGCCAACCAGGAGTGACTAAGGCATTGTTTAGCGGACATTCTCAGTCTACAAAGTTACGAGAAAGTAATTACCTTAATTGGCATTATACTCTACGTGGCAGCAAAATAAAACGAGTATGTACCATAATGAAAAGAAGAATTGCAAAAAAAAATTTTAAACACATTTTTTAATTACTACATTTTAGCAATATGAAACGAAATTGGTGTGTTAGCTTACTCTTTTTTCTTTTGAAGCAAGTTGCTGATAAAATCCTTAGCATCTGGCGAAATAGCATCAAAAGATTCGTCCTCAAAGTCGTAGTCTGCCCGTACTATGTTCGAGAAAGTTTCGGCATCATTGGAGCCCATAAACGGTGATAACCCGGTCAGCCTTAATAACAAAAAAACCGAAATTACTTTGTGCACACGTCCATGTTTTACAAACAAAATAAAGACACTGTACTCACAGAACGTAACAAATAACACCGACGCTCCACATGTCTGACTCTGTGCTGATTGGCTCGTAATTGATGATTTCTGGAGGAATGAATTCAGGAGTTCCAAAAAGCACTCTCGTTGGCTTTTTTGGAGTGAGTATCTGTGCCAGGCCAAAATCGATAAGCTTAATTCGATGGGACGTCCTTGTATGGCACAAAATATTTTCCGGCTGGAAAAAAAAACAATACGTTTATTTATGTCAATTGAAATAAAAAGTCAAAATTTCATGGAAGATCATAAAATAAAAATTAATGCAGAACATATTTAACAGCTGTAAATAATACCTTCAAGTCCAAGTGAACGACGTTGTTCTCATGCATGTATTTAACGCCCTCGCAGATTTGCCTCATAAAGAGAATGCTGTCCTTCTCCGTTAATGTAAAATCGTCCGCCACGACTCTTTCAAAGAGCTCACCGCCAGATATGCTAAATAAACAATAATTAATCACTCATTATAATAATTAGTTAGATTTCGACGATCAGCAGGTCATTTTTTCCTCGGAAATAAATAAAGCGAAAAAGTTCAGGTGACTATACGATATAATGGTATGTATTTGAGCCAATGTCAATTGCTAATTTTGATACTTGAGTCCTTTATTATTGTATCGAATGAAATCAAAGTATTAATGTCTCAAGTATCGGACGAGGGCAAGTGTCTACCGACAAAAAACTTACTATTCCGTGATCATAACGATCTCCTTCGGACTTTCAAAGGCTGCGGTCAATCGAAGTAGTTTCGGATGCCTCAGCATGTTCATGATCTTCATTTCTTCGCGAACTAGTTGGCGATCAGAACTTTTTATAGTTCGCACGAACTTCGCGGCATATGGCTTTTTGGATTGATTTTCAATGACTCTCCTCACAACACCGTAGCGACCCTTACCCAATTCCTCGTGCAGCGAGTAACGTTCCTGAAAGAGGTGTCTCTCCTCTGAAACTACTATTTTTTTCATTGCATCGGGATCATCATTTTCTGAAAAATGATGGAGAAAAATAAAACTTTTTGTGTCTAGAAACATAACTAATTATTTATAAGATATATTAATAAAATAGTGCATATAAGCATTAACACGATGCAATAGTGTGTTTTAACTCTTTAGTTTTCATGTTGGTGAAGTTCAAGCTCCTTATAATCCCACCTTTACTAGTCTCTAATTTATTGACGTAAGCATATCCTTCATTCCAATATCAAGCCGATATTTGACACGAGCGAGTGTCAAAGTGTTTTAGTGATAGGTATTTACGATATTTGTTGTCCAAATATAAGAATTTCTTAAACGTTCATAATGTACGTTATCATATTGTAAACCTACGAAAAATATCAATGCTAAAATCAGTCGTAAATTACATCGTTGATTCTGCGTTAATCCAATCTTGAATATACGTTGATTCAGCATGGAATCAGCGTTGATTTAAGTCGACATACGACATTGCATTTGCAAGTCAAATAAATATTTTTCAAACTTATAACTTAAATTCTTTCAAGTTTAAAATAAATCAACGTTGATTGAACGCTAAATCAGCATTGATTCAACATGGAATCAACATAGAATCAACGATGTAATTCTCGACTGATTTCAGCGTTGATTTAGCATTGATATTTCTTATAGGAATTTATAAGTATTAATACATTATGCATTTTTATATAAGTATTATTATTATTATTATTATTATTACTAGTATTAGTATCATTATTATTATTATTATTATGTGCCCGGTACATCATTTTTATAGTTCTGCATGAAATGTGTCATAACGTAGTCACTGGAACGTAAACTAAACGTCGGCAAGTCGAATGAATGAATTAAAACATTTGGACAACAAATAATAAAAATTTTGATGACCTACAATTGTTGTAGTCAATTGAACCAAGTAATCGTTATTTGTTTTTTTAAATTAAATTACACCCAAAACTCAATCTCTCACCGTCCTCCATGATTGCAAGATCCTCTTCGACCTTCAGCTTGTTCACGGCATCATCCATGTCGATGAACGGCAACTTGAAAGGCCTGGATTCAGGACTGGGCTCACCGGGACCGTGCACGTTCACAGCCCGAACTCGAAACAGATAAGTCGCCCCGGCTCGCAGACCCCAAACCTCGTGGCCGAGGCTGTGGCAATTCTCGGCAACAACGCGCCAACTGAGCTCGCCTATACGACGATATTCGACCGTGTAACCCGTCAAGGCGCAGCCGCCGTCGTAGGCTGGCGAGCACCAAGTCACGTTCGCTCCGTACTCGTCTGTCTCGTGGCGCACTGGACTCACGATTGGCGGATCGCAGGGTGGCTCTGGTGGTCCTGTCACGCAAATTAATATCCATTTTTTATTTGATCGGGGAATATGTAAAAAAGATTTTTTTTTTTTCGTAACGTGTATGCTGATTTTGATAGCTCTAATCGGTGAAAACGGAACTTCTATCGTGTAAGAAAAAAAAAGGAGCTTGATTTAACAAGTGGAGGTAGATCAACATTTCTTGTTCTGCTAAGGATTGTTATGTTTAAAAATTCCCCGGCCATGCTCAAACAAGTTATCGAGCACTCATTAATTTACAATCATCAAACCGATCGGCTTCTTCTTTTCTATACGATTGCTTGGAGAGTACTTGACATTTTGGCACTTTTTACTTTCTTATTTAGGGACATTCAATCAATTCCGATCAATTCCCTATCATCTAAGAAAAATGCTGCAATACATTTGTGGTCAGATAAATAATCAGGAAAATTCAACGGTATTTTAAAACTATTAATGTTTATGAACATTTGAAAATAAGAAGCTCGCTTTCTAAGATGTGCAGTTTTAAAAATATTCATGAAAGTATCGACACTTGCTATTCTTTCACTTGCACATACTACACTTAAAGTATCATTTTTATATCCACGTTGTAGCTTTGATAATTCTTATGGATTTTCTTTTACAAGGATTTTAAGTTTATTGATCACTATTAAAAATATTGTTCAATTAAATTGTTGAAAATGTTAAACTATAATATAAAATATATGTGTTCTATCATTTAAATATCTACTTTACAATACCTCATGGTTTTCTGAGATGAAATAAACTTTTTAAAACAATGTATTGCGTGGATAGCTTGTACGATTTCTCAAATATCTGCAATTTTTCAGAGACTTTTCAATCCTGTAAGGTCTAGTTTTTTTATGAAACTAGTACTGATTTGCCAATAGGTAATTAGGTATTTAAGATAATTTGAAATGTTACTAATATGTGAAAAGGTGTTACAATACTATAAGCTGGTAATTATACATATACTGGTAGTTTCCATGCTAAACGTTAAACCTTAGATGAGGTAAGTGTCCCTATTCCTGAACCTTTCAATAGATTGTTTACTCACAATAATACGTTAATTGAATTTTTAACTGTTTTGACAAAAAAAAGGTAACTTTTAAAACCTATACTCAGCATTTTTATAAAGTTGTGAGACTAGTTTATTACATACCTGGGTCAGAAATAAACTAATGACTGATTGTACAGCAACGCCATATTAACAGTGGAAGTTTATTTTTTAGCCATAGTGCGTTTACGTTTTTTTTTACAGTTTAGTTACACACAATAAAAATTTTGTTTTCTAAAATTTAAAATTGCTGAATGTTTAACAAACACAGACAACACGAACTTTTAACAAGGTTATGCAAAAAAAAAAAAAAAATTACTTGACGTTTATCTTAAAAGCCACCTAAATCAATTGATGATATTACATTCGAAACAAATCTTATGGTTATCATTTCATTGATAAAAAAAAAAGTTTAAATTTGAATTAATGACTGTAACTTTTCAATATTTAGATAATCATAGTTTTAAAAACTTCTTTTTCTTTATAAATTTCTCAATAGGTTTTACTATCATCGATAATTAAATTAACTTATTTTATCACATCAAAATATTAAATACTTTTTATGTATACATTAAAGTCCTAATGAGAAAATCGTTGAAAAAGTATGGATGTATTAATTCGGTGATTATGATTTCAATTTGCTTTTTTCATTGAAGATAAGCAAAAAAAAAGTATAATGAATGAACTTTTGATGTGATTGATGAAATCAAATGTTTTAGCCTTTTTGCATTCTTATTAACATAAGTTTTATGTCGTACAAAAACAAATTTACCTAAAAACACATCGAATATTTCATGATATAACAACGTATTTATTAGTTAAAAATAAAATGCATACTAAAATTAATATTTAAAATCCGGCTTTACCAAGAGATACATTCTGCATACAAGGTAAAATATTTAAAACTAAAAATTTATCTAAGTATATATAAAGTGATTTAATGTTCATCAAAATAATGAAATAAAATTAAAATTGATAGTAAGTATAATAAAACCTTTTTAAAATATCAGTAGAGTTTGATAATTATTGAAAATAAATTTTCTTGCTACAGTAAATCGTAAATCTCACGTGATAATATTGGTGTAAAAATGAAAAAATGTACAAATGTTGATGAATATGACGGTTTCATTGAGTAAGAGTCGTTTTTCTCTTGTTTTTATCCCATCGAATATATCCACCATTTCATTGAAAATCAGTTTTCTTTCTTATATCGCATAATATATTTATTTCAGCATTTAAAAAGTTTTTCTTGAGTTTCAAGTGTTTTATAATTTTCAACGAAATCCACATTTCATTAAAACATTATTTAAATACACATATATTTAAAAAACTTAGTTATTTTTATTTACTGTTGCAATTGTTATTAGTAACTTAAAATAAATAAATCCAAGTTATAATGTCGGAGTATTTCACACTTTGTTATATCAATTCATACATCAAAATCCGTATTAAAAAACCATTTTGGGTTATCAAAACTTCAAATTCATTCAGCCGAGCATTTGATAAAAAATATTACTTAAAACTCATAGTGTGGAAAGACTTATCAACAAAATTTTTATCACTGTGGTTAATGTGGAAAAAATTGTATATTTATCTTTCGCTAGAAATCATTTGGATATGCCACTATTTCGTGAACGAGATGAAACTTCTTAATGTATTGGGAGTACTATTTAATTAGATATCTTTTTCCTTGCGTAAAAACTCAGGTAACGCTTACAATTATGGTAATTATATACATTACGACAAATATAGTACATGGAGGAATATACTGATTATCGAATTAATTTTTGAAAAAGTGACTGCGCAAGTAATTGTGTATTTTATCTTGAAGTAATAAGCCAACCAACTCACCCCAGCCCTCTTTGCACAGCTTTACAACGTACATTGTAAATAAGGCCTAGCAACGAATGCACTACGGGTAATGTCACTAATCACTGAGTCTTAAATTTATAAAATAGAAAATAAGTAAAATTGAATCGAAACTAAAATCTACGGCGCAAGAGTACACGCATCGAGCATTAAAGTATGTATGAAAACATGTGCGAACACACTTCTGTGGACTCCAGCTTTTGTCTAACTCTGTATACTACTATGCACAAGAATCTTCCTTTTATGAGGTGTCATCAGAGCCTTCTGAGGAACTGGACCGTGCATTTGTCTACTACTTTTCAACTCTTAGAGGTATACCTAACGTCAAGTCTTGAGTGTCTGCTCATTTTGCCTTTTCTATTGCAGTTCTTGCTGGCTATTTTAAATTATTTTCAAGGATAAGTGTGGGCTTATTTTTTCGACTTTAAAGTGGTTTTTGGTCTCTCTCTACAAAAATTAGCACGAGACTCAAAAAAATTAGTTGACTTAGTAATGATAAGAATTTAATGACAAAATGTACGAAAAAAAAAAAAAGTTAATCTAAACATTTCTCACCTTCAACGGCTACGCTGACAAATCGGCAATCACTTCCGAGGGCGTTTTCTAATGCAATAGCATACTTTCCCGCTTGGTCAGCTGTGATATCATTGAGAGTCAGCCTTGAAAGTCCTGCGCCACTTGTGATGTGTGTCCTCTCGTCTAGCACCAGCTCACGACCCTGCAACATCGGTCATTGTTATTTATTCGTTTGGATACACCGTCTTTTGTACAGTTAGAAGATAGTTCTGTCATACGAAAAAAGGTTTTGGCAATAACAAGAGAACAAAAATGTTTTTGAGGTAATTTAGAAAAAACCATATTTATTCGACTCTTAAGATGTATTTGTTCCTATTTTAATAATATGATGTATGCAAGTAAGTATCTATTAGGAATTTATCCACTTTATTTATATTTTAATACAATTTAATTGCATTCTTAAGTATATAATATTGTTTTTATATTAATATAAAAAATTATTTTTACTGTATCACTTATTAAGTTTTACTCATGAGTAAAATAATCTTTTTTAGATGGGAAAAAACCCAAATAAATGTTTTGATTAAATATTTTATGAGTGATGAGTTGTGGATATTTTAAAGGTTCCTACTTATAGAATAGTTTTGAGCTGGTCTCACGGCAGTCGTTCGAGGATCAAATTTAGTTATGACATCTAAATTATTGAGTTTTTCTTGCATTATTTTGTAATTAAATGTTTATTTTAGTTACAAAATAATGCAAGAAAAATGCATAAGTACAAATAAAACCTTAGAAAAATAAAAAAATAAAAAATTTTGTATCTTAATTAAATAGTCTACGACAGATAGGTTACTCCAATTTTAGGACTGTAGCTTATAACAAGCTGTATCACTACAGTGTTAGTATTAAATTTAGGTACATACGATGCTATTGATTTATCTGTATTCTATTTTTCAATAAATTTTTTTGAAACCAAAGAAAAAACTAAAAATCAATGAATTCTCCATAAAAAGCATGCAGTTCATCCCCCAAGTTTGTCCAAGGGCTTTTAACGAGAGAGCAATAAACAAGCA
>NW_019379674.1:4322187-4346535 GCF_000648655.2 Copidosoma floridanum
AAAAAAAAAAAAAAAAAAAAAAAAAAAAAAAAAAAAAAAAAAAAAAAAAAAAAAAAAAGAGAGAGAGAGACAAGGCCCACTACTCCGCTAATATCCAGCCGATGATCTTTTGATGGCTGACGCATACTTTCATAAACACTCCAGTGCCCCGAGTATTTGTGTACAGTGTACTAGTGTGTAAGCAGTTTTATTGGACCGGTTGCGTATGGCGTTGCCGGATAAAAAAGATGCACTTCTAATTGTTGATAAAATTGAATTTTATCTGTTACACAAGTATACAATAATTGCTATGATGATAAGACAAATGACCCCAGCGATCGTGGTTCCAAAAAATTTTTTGTTTGAGTCAATTCACCTTTAGATACGCTAACTTGATCTCTTTTAGAATAATAAAAGTATTTTTTCCACCGCTGTTTCTCATTTTTATTTTGCAAGAGAAGTGTGGTATCTGAAAGGAAAATCCAAAGAACGTTAATAAATTTGAAAGCAATAGAGCACCGTAAAAATATGTAGCGCTTGGTTATGGTTACTCACGCAACCAAAAACGAAGAGAATTTTTTTGATCCTCAAAAAAACATGTCCAAACATAATTTTTCTTAAATAACCATTTTCGTAATTAATTAGTACGTTCAATGGTTAAAAAAAGAAAAATAAGAAAGACGAAACTTGAATGAATGTCATTGTCAAAGCTCGATGACACGCTTCAGTGGATCTCTGGACTCCTTGTAATATGATGACGTTTTCACTTTCGCAAGCGACTACTGCGACTATACTTCTTACGATTTAACAAAACCAAGTGCAAACTATGCAGTTACGTACTAGCAACGCTAAATAATAACGGGATTATTTACCACAGCTATTGTTACTATTTTTTTCGTCTTTGAAGTCATTTCAAGGCTCTTCGCTCTTTTGAGTGTCATTTCCGTCGAACTTTCAGCATACTATGTTATTTTGATAAATCGATGATGATTTATCGAGATGCGTGTGCTTCAGTTTCAACTGCCGTTTCGATAAGCATATTTGTACAATAATTACTTGGGCGAACATTTATATTTATGTTTTCATGCTTGTAGCACTTTTGTTGTCGCAGGTGTGAGCGCACAGCTATTTTTTCGACAAGTTCAGATAATTTTCGTACAAAGAAATTATAGTATCTGTGAGTCAATGCAATAATTAAAATAACTCTGGATCATCAAACAGATCACAATTCTTTAATTTTTTCATCATTCATCCACGTTTTTTAAGTAAAAAATCGTACGAACGAATGTTTTAGAGCCATAACTTTTTAACTTAGCTCTAAAATCATGAGCCCATTGTACTGATTGAATTAAATTGTATTGTTATGAAGCAATGTAATCTCTAAACTTATAATTAGTCAGCCGGAAAACCCTGATAAATTGAGTAGTACTTCTTGTACTTTCCTTGTTTTTAATTTAATTAATAATAAAAGACCTAGTTTAATTGACATCGTACTTTTATCAAAGTTTCAAAGATAACATTCTAATCAGTATTGGTAAAGGCACATGCATCATATGCAGAACTGTTTAGAATAAAATTTCTTGGTACTTTCAATATTCTTCAATGTGGTTGTACTTACAAAAGTGCTAAGTATTTTACACCTGTTGTTAAGTTTATTTCTTTATTGATTAAACTAGTTAATTATTGTGGACTAGATTAAAGAAATTACTTATTGAAATTTTATATTTACTTCATGACTACCTCAATGTACCTGTACTAATCAATATTGGATACTCTTTTATTTTTCGTGAAATCTCAATACATGAGCAAATTAATAAATAAAGAAGTAAAAACAAAACAACTATATTTTACAAACAAAAATTTTTTAAAATCATTTGCTTCTTTAAGTAATCACAAATGTCCACTTTATTTGATTTTAAAAGGATTTTTTAAGGAAATTTCCAAAATCAGTAGTAATAAATTAGCATAGTACATTAAAATAATGATCAAATAGTTATATGAGCTAGCACCACAATAATAAACATTACAATAATGATTATTGGATCTGCACCGAAAACCAAGGAGCTCCGAGTAGGGACCAGGCATAAAATAAAAACTTTTTCTCCATGCAAACACTCGTGAAATTTTATCATTAACTAACTCACGCATATACATACACACAAACATATACATGATAGTACTACT
Organism: Copidosoma floridanum; assembly: GCF_000648655.2. The sequence goes on from NW_019379674.1 coordinate 4,324,351, forward strand.
CTTTAAATATTTTATGCGTATTTTCAACTACACTGTTTTTTTTAAGCATATAAATACAAAAAACATATGTATGTAACGAAGTTAATAAATGTTTTGATTAAATATTTTATGAGTGATGAGTTGTGGATATTTTAAAGGTTCCTACTTATAGAATAGTTTTGAGCTGGTCTCACGGCAGTCGTTCGAGGATCAAATTTAGTTATGACATCTAAATTATTGAGTTTTTCTTGCATTATTTTGTAATTAAATGTTTATTTTAGTTACAAAATAATGCAAGAAAAATGCATAAGTACAAATAAAACCTTAGAAAAATAAAAAAATAAAAAATTTTGTATCTTAATTAAATAGTCTACGACAGATAGGTTACTCCAATTTTAGGACTGTAGCTTATAACAAGCTGTATCACTACAGTGTTAGTATTAAATTTAGGTACATACGATGCTATTGATTTATCTGTATTCTATTTTTCAATAAATTTTTTTGAAACCAAAGAAAAAACTAAAAATCAATGAATTCTCCATAAAAAGCATGCAGTTCATCCCCCAAGTTTGTCCAAGGGCTTTTAACGAGAGAGCAATAAACAAGCAAGAAAAAAAGACTCGGAAAGCACGGTGCTTGGCGTCTCGGCTCGTTTAAACCCATGTAATCCAAAACCATTTGCGCCTCGCTACAAGTATAAGATCGAGTGTCAGCTGCGTCGAGTAGCCAGGCCGCGTCTTTTTATACTGTTTTATTGCTGGGCCGGCACTTGGTGAGCTTGCAAAAGCAGCTTTAGCCGACTCTCGACGCGTATGTAAACGGAGGCGAACTTTCGTTTAGTTTTTTAAGTGACATGGCAAGGTCGTTTTGGGATCTTAGGGAATTTATCGGTGCCTCATCTTCATCCGTCTACTTTCTAAACTGTTTAACTTGCAATTTTTACGCTATGCGTTGCAAAAACTAGTACTTCTAATGTAAGCTTTATATTTTTGGTCTATAGACGGCAAAAAAAGTTTTACTTTTTTTCTGATAATATCGTACTATTACATTTCTGAGAAAAATTATTTTTTGATATTCAATGTAAATTCTTTTTATGCAAAAAATGTAAAAAAAATTTATCAGTAAATGCCATGTCAATGAAATCAAAATTATTTTTCTACATTTGATATAATATTTTGTTAACTTTGAAAATCATTTTCTAAATATANAAAAAAAAAAAAAAAAAAAAAAGAGAGAGAGAGACAAGGCCCACTACTCCGCTAATATCCAGCCGATGATCTTTTGATGGCTGACGCATACTTTCATAAACACTCCAGTGCCCCGAGTATTTGTGTACAGTGTACTAGTGTGTAAGCAGTTTTATTGGACCGGTTGCGTATGGCGTTGCCGGATAAAAAAGATGCACTTCTAATTGTTGATAAAATTGAATTTTATCTGTTACACAAGTATACAATAATTGCTATGATGATAAGACAAATGACCCCAGCGATCGTGGTTCCAAAAAATTTTTTGTTTGAGTCAATTCACCTTTAGATACGCTAACTTGATCTCTTTTAGAATAATAAAAGTATTTTTTCCACCGCTGTTTCTCATTTTTATTTTGCAAGAGAAGTGTGGTATCTGAAAGGAAAATTTACTAGTTGAAGAAAATTAATTTTTGATTACAAAATATTAAAATCTTATGTGAAAAAATTATTGATCCGATCTACGATGTTCTCCAAAGAGATCGATTTTAGTTATTTTCAGAGGGCGTTAGTTGTCAACTGCCTATTATTTCGATTATGTGTGATACCAAGTGACTTATATCACTGCGCTAGTGTAGTTCCAATTGGAAACTACTACAGTCAATAAAGCAATGAAATGTCTGATGATTCATTAATAAACGTGTTAAAAAAATAAAAGTGTTTGGTGCAAAAAAAAAAATATATAAAAACGCAGATTAATATACTTGTTACAGTACACTGCTTATTTATTAAATTGTTTTTCAAACCTTTTGAACTAAATATTAAAAGTACAAATTCTATACACATTCTTTTGTAGCATAAATAAACAATACCTTGCTACAAAATTTTTGGTTTTTAAAACCTGGTAAAAATGTTTACTGCATAAACAACTCAAATTAATTAAATTTTTATTTAAGGCTGTAAGTGATAAGTAAATAAGAGTTATCTCTAATTCTTTTTACAACTTTTCATTCATGACTTTCAGTACTGGCAATTTGAGTATAATTTGATACTCTTTGGGAATGGCATTATTACATACAATAGAGTATTGAGATACTGACAGTGCTACTTTCAGACGCACTTAATTACCTGGTATTGGAGAAAAAGTACAATAATAATGTCTACTTCATTCATCAAGGTGAAGGTTAGCAAAATGTAAATATGAAATGTCCTATGAGCATAATTTTTTTTGTTTTATAACTGAAATTAATATAACCAGTTAATCAAAGTAACAAAATTTGTACATAGCCACTAAAAACTATTACTATGATATTATTAAAAATGAAATTTACTTTAAGAGTGACAATTTTTTTAAATCTTTTAATTCAATCAAAATACTGTTTGTGATCATTTGGCAAACTTTTATCTCATAGTTGCAAATATTGATATTTTTGGGAAATCTATAATGAGTAATTACATTTATAAATATTTGTACTACATTTTTATTTCACCACTTTTTCTCATGTGTTTTCCGCCAAGTGTTTAAAGTTAAAACTGTAAATCAGAGATGTAACAATCGCTTAACATGTCAAACTAATTGTTGTCTAAATAATTAATAGTTTTTTAAAAATATTTTACATCATACCATAGTTATATTGTAATTACAAACTCCACTGCAATATCTAAATTGGATAAAAGAGTTTGTCATGTTATAATTATGCTTAAAAAATGTATAGGGTTCCGTAGTTGCTACTGTATATCAATGATAGCTTAAACTTATCACGGTAAATTCAATGAATTTGTAACATCGAAAAAAATTGTTACAATATAAAAACTTTAAAAAACGAGATAATCATAAAAAAAAGTTTTAATGAACTAATAACACTAGCATGTACGTTTTTAATTGCTTGTGCCTCCAATAATGAAGATCAATAAACATTTTATAAATAAATTTAAATGAAATATCAAATAAACAAACTGAATAAATCAACCTTAAAGAAGTAAATGTATCCTTTGAATAATTATCAATTTCAATTGGCAATAACATATTTCAATTCATTGATAAAACGACGTGTCATTCAGCCGACGTGTGCAATCCGTCCACGAACAACGCTGCCACCAGGCCGATGTCTAGCGTCGACGACACACAGTGGTCTGTTTTATCCGAGCAAACAGCTGGTGCTTTCATGGAGCCGCAGCAGCTCAGTGTCGACGACGACAATGAGGTCTAGCTACCGTTGCGAAACTTTTTACTATCCACGCATAAATAAATTCATGCGAGCAGTTCTATAAAAAATCGCGAGTTGTTTGGTTCGAGAATAAATAAAAAAATTTGTGTACGCTTTCGCAACTGATCTCATTTCGTTCGTTCTGTTGCGTAACGAGTACGAAAAATCACTTTGATAATTTTACGTGACATACTTTAAAGCCAATCCCCAAAAAGTATATCACATCCATGATTTTTTCAACCTATTACATCACGATGTATACGTAAATAACTATAACTTTGGCTCCAAAAGTATAAAAAATATAAAATCATCGATTAAAAATCACACAAGTTGTTCGAGACTTCCCGACTGGGGTATGCAAGCTGAAAAACCTTTGTTCCGCTGTTCGATCGATTAATGCGTGATTTTAATCAGCCACGCGATGATGAAGTAACAGCGATTGCGGTAGTGTGAGTTTATCACTTGCACACTTCTACACCCTGCAGCTGCACGCTCATGTAGCCATCTACGTGTCTTACTACTGATAAATCTGAAGCGCAGCACGACAACACACGATGGAGCGAATGAATTTCAACGAGTCATTGGAAATCGATGACATCCTATGACTAATCTCTATTTTTTCGATAACACAAGATTTTATTTGTTTGTTGTAGCGAAACATTGTTACTGAATTTTATGAAGAAATAATTCTATTCCTCTTACACCGGAAAATTATTTTACCATACGAGAGATAAAATGTGATATGAAAATTTTATCAAGACCACTCATTTAAATACTAGAGACGATAAAGAGTTGCAAAATGAATGTCCATATATATATATATATATCTATGGTCTTCCAGTTTTGATGGCTGACGCATACTTTCATAAACACTCCAGTGCCCCGAGTATTTGTGTACAGTGTACTAGTGTGTAAGCAGTTTTATTGGACCGGTTGCGTATGGCGTTGCCGGATAAAAAAGATGCACTTCTAATTGTTGATAAAATTGAATTTTATCTGTTACACAAGTATACAATAATTGCTATGATGATAAGACAAATGACCCCAGCGATCGTGGTTCCAAAAAATTTTTTGTTTGAGTCAATTCACCTTTAGATACGCTAACTTGATCTCTTTTAGAATAATAAAAGTATTTTTTCCACCGCTGTTTCTCATTTTTATTTTGCAAGAGAAGTGTGGTATCTGAAAGGAAAATTTACTAGTTGAAGAAAATTAATTTTTGATTACAAAATATTAAAATCTTATGTGAAAAAATTATTGATCCGATCTACGATGTTCTCCAAAGAGATCGATTTTAGTTATTTTCAGAGGGCGTTAGTTGTCAACTGCCTATTATTTCGATTATAGTATAAGATCGAGTGTCAGCTGCGTCGAGTAGCCAGGCCGCGTCTTTTTATACTGTTTTATTGCTGGGCCGGCACTTGGTGAGCTTGCAAAAGCAGCTTTAGCCGACTCTCGACGCGTATGTAAACGGAGGCGAACTTTCGTTTAGTTTTTTAAGTGACATGGCAAGGTCGTTTTGGGATCTTAGGGAATTTATCGGTGCCTCATCTTCATCCGTCTACTTTCTAAACTGTTTAACTTGCAATTTTTACGCTATGCGTTGCAAAAACTAGTACTTCTAATGTAAGCTTTATATTTTTGGTCTATAGACGGCAAAAAAAGTTTTACTTTTTTTCTNTTGCTAGTACTTTTTAAATGTTGTTTGAATTTGTAATGCATTACTAATGGACTAAAAAAGAAATATAGGAAAAAGTTTTTGTGCAACATTCAATGCTCTTTATTTGATATCTAATAGATTTATTTTAAGCACAAATTACACAGAACCTTGTCCTACAGAGTTATCAAGTTATGTAATTTCTTGTAAATATTATGAATTTTATTAAAAATTTGAGCTTTATATTCCAAAAATCAGTTAGTTGATCATTTAACTTACCGACGCACTATGTAATGAATTTTAAATCAGTACTCCTCGAGATGAACAAACGAACAGTCTCCATGTAACTGATCGTTAGCGCGTGGAAGCTGCTTTTTATATCATTATCGGTTTCATCATGTGATCTTTTCTGACCGATGTGACTTACTGGGATTTTTTTAAAAACACTACGTAAACACACTCATTTCAGTTGCGTTGGAATGTAGTTATTATATACGTGAAATTTTCTGTTACAATTTCTTACATGTACATACGTATAGTGGTAGAAAAATTACTTAATTGTTACTTAATTGTTTAAGTATCTATTCATTTTCTAAGAAATAAAGTTTAAAAAACCAGATTCATAACTTTAATTTACTTGTTTTAATTATTTATTCCTCTAGAATAAATTGTTCCAGAAATGGGTGTTATATCATAAATAACTGTAGAAAATAGTGTTTCTATAATTGTAAATCAAAACCTGTACCACACTACTTTTGACTGAAAATCTAGTGATAAGTTTTTATTTGTAATTCGCCTAATTATAAATATAAACATAAATATTTCAGTACATTCAAGAACTTAGGCTTGGGTGCCCTCAGCGATTTTGAAGCATTTTTACGTATATCTATGGTAAATGAGTGCGGTGGGCACCCCTAACTGAAGTCCTCAATAATAGCTTTGTATAATAAAATTTTTTAAATGTACAACAGCACAGACATAGGATTTATGCCTACCATGCTCTTTGTCTTTGTGCCACTATCGATGGCCTGTTTTCATCTTATCTCTTAAAATTAATTATGTTTATTTCTAGATTTCTGTCTTTATTTATTATTGTCTTAGTTCATCCCTTTCATTTTTATGTATTTGTTACTTTATTTGTACTTTTATTTCTAGATTACTAACTTTGTGTGTATACGTTAGAGTACTAATTTCTCTACATTTTTTGTACATATATTTCAGATTTTAGATGTATCCTGTCGCATGCCTTCAGTACCAACTACAGTTTGTCTAAAGTTTCTATTCAGGGTTTTGTTGTTTTAACTTGCTAACTTATATTTTTGTAACCTTGACATAGTGTCTCTATCAACAAGTACATCTTTGTACGAGTACGTCTAACTTTAAATTAAGACAAAATTAGAAGCGAAAGTAAAAATTTTTTGTTTAACCAAATGTATTTTTGTTTACCACTTACGCCGGTCATTATATCATACTCATATAAAAGTGCACTACAACTATTTCATATTCTAGTAATTTCTCTGTAACTCGTGCATCTCTGTTCTGGTATTTAAATCTCGAAATAACACTGTTTTTACCTGTGGTACCATATTGGAATCTAGATATTTTCAACCTGTCACTGTAATTACTTTCAGATTGTTTGATAAATATTATTATGAATTTTTAAGTCGTACTTGTATTTAAATCTTTAGTGTTTGATGTGCGGGAAAAAAAGACATGGTCAAGTTATGCTCCCATGCTCCAAGTCTTTCTTGAAAACAAAATAGTTATAAAAACTATTTTATTTTATAGACTGAAGTAAGGTTATTATTCAACTGTTTAAAAGGATGATAAGTAATTATAGTCATGAAGTGCAACTATTTAGCCTCACTGTTTTAATGATATTACTCATTGGTTGCTCACGTCAAATCGCTATCACAGTACATAAAATTCATGGTTAAAAAAATACTTTTACTAAAATATGATTCTTCTAAAAAATTTATACTAAAAAAAAATGTTTTTTAGCATCATCGTTTAAAATGAATATTGTCCTCATTANCCTATCAGTATTTATGCACCACAAGTACGCAAGTATAGTTAAAAGTAGTAAAAAAAATTAGTGGGTAAAATAATGAATAACATAATGGAGCAGTTGAAACTTTAAGAGTGTATTTATTTAGTGAAGATATATATACTAGTTTCGTCTAAAAGGCTAGAAAAATTTTTAGTGTTTCTGCGTAATATTTCAACAACGACACTTAATAAAATGATGATATTCAAAATATGTCAATACCAGTGCCTTATATACGTAATTATGATAAAACACGGTAACATGCACAAAAAAAAATTATCAAACAACTGTTGCGTCATATAAAACTTCCGAACCTAAGTGGGCACATAACGGATGATAAAAAGCGTTACAATCTCTTCAGCAGTCAGTATAGAACTGGCGATTACCGAGTAACAAGTCTGCTATCGCTCAAAAACATGGGAGAAGCTGTATTCGTTGACACAAAATATGGAAAACTCAAGGGGGTTTTGGAACGCAGCTTTGAGGGTTACAATTACTATGCATACAAAGGAATACCATATGCTAAACCACCGATAGGGCAACTTAGATTTATGGTGAGTACAGTAGCATTGTAAGTACATCGTATTATTTTAATACATTTGATTCAGGAAGAGTATAGCCTATATTTTTCTAGCATGAGAGGAAAGAGTCGTAGTCAAGTCGTAAGCACTAGGTTTGTTTCACTTTGAGTAGTACATTTCCTTACGGTAACAAACCTTACGTTCCCGCCACTTTTTAAAGCATTTGAAAACAAAAGTTTTATTTAAATCCAATAATTTCACAGTTTTTTTAGGAAGTTTTCGTTGATTTTACTATTGGTGTTTTACTTTCAACTAAATTTTTTTTTTTTTATCGAATTATGTCAACTCTATTAATGAAACCTTTTTTATCGTTTATTAGCTATCAATAATACATTTTACGAATTTATCATGCAGAAGTAACATTTTGACCTCAACAACAAACCATACTACACGAAATGCTGGGGCAAAGTGGATAAGACGAAGGTTAAACCCAACTTAAGATAATTATCGGAAAACAAACTTACCGCCCGCATCCATTTGACATATGGCTCTGGATAGCCTTGGTAAATGGTCATTAATTCTATCGTCGATCCTCTCAATGCGACTACGTCATCAGGTGGTCTTATCACCATAGCTGGCACCTCGTTGAGACCACCAGTCAGTACCTTCTTCTTTGGCTCCGACACGATGTGTTTCTCTAGTTTTCGATCGTAGGATCTCAGCAGTGGCGTTCTGTTCTCTTTCACTAATCTCTGTTTGTACTTTTCTTCTCGTTTATTGTTGTTGTTATTGTTGTTCAAGTTGTTGTTGTTATTGTGATGTTTAGAATCGATTATATCGAAGTCTGGACTACATCGCGAGTTCTTAGTGCTTGAGATCCGATTGATCAAGACAATTTGTTCTCTACTAGATTTTCTGACAGGATGAGCTGTTTTTGAGGAGTTGTTTTCGTTAGTCTCCATAACAACCTCTTCCTCTTCGTTGCTGGGATTAGATTCGATCGGCACGATTATGTTCTCTTTCGCGAGAATATCGATAATGCTCTCGTCAATCTCATCTACCTCCATTTCTGGTACAGACACTCGATCAGCAGGCCTGATATTCACGTGAACTTTTTTGATGGGTTCCGTAGTGGTTTCCATAGGTTTCGTGTCAATGAATTTCGATTTATTTTCTTGTCTCGCCTTATTACCCTTAGGATGAGTCTGATCTGTCTTTACTGTCTTTCTAAAGGATCTGCCGCTCAAAAGACCATTGGGTAACTGTTTAACCAATGGGGATTTTTCGCGAACACTTTCCATCGATGATTCTCGCGTTCTCGAAGTTAAACGCGTAAAGCTGGACGCTCGCTTCTTTCCATTTTCCTTGTTACCGTCAATCCGCAAACTCGACGTCGAGCTGTTTGTTTTTTGGCTACCTTCATCCTTTATTCTGGATAGACTTCGGGATCTTGGCTCGAGATTTTTCAAGAAACTTTCGCGAAGTTTGGACGGTGAGGATGGCTTCAGACGCAACTGCGCACTTGAACTGATGGACGGGCCTCGGGATATCGAGACTATGCAACGAACTTCGCCGCAATCGCGCTGGCTTACCGATGGTATCCTCAGAATACTCGTCATGCCGTCTCGTTCAATCTGTAATGTTACAGTTTTTTTTTTTTTTTTTTTTTCATGTAGGAAGTTTTTCATCAAATTAATAACCGTCTGTATCTAAATATTGAATATACTGACCTTACACCTGGAATCTTCCCGTACGCTTTTACCATTAATGGTCCAGTCTATGTCGATTGACCGATCGCATTGGATTCGAGCGCAGAAACACGCTGTTTCGCCTTTTTTCGCAAAAACTGGTACCGGTATTTTTGCAAACTTCAACGATGTGTTTGGTAATGAGCTCTTGTAGTCTGGGGAGAAAAATTCAAAAAAACATTTTTTTTTTACTTAGTTCGCTAAAGGTAAGATTATAAGCGAATTAAAATAGTACTGGAATTCTGAAGGTTCCATTTAATTTACATTATCTATGAAAATTAAATGAAATATAATGAGTACCTTGAATGATGAAAAGACCACGACAAGAAGCTTGTCCGTGTTGGTTCTTGACAATTAGCGTGTAGTCACCAGCATCGAGTGGGTGAACGTTGAGGAAACGCAAAGCAACGCCACCATCCTCGTAGATGACGTGCCGGTAGTAGTCGCTGTCGACGATCTCGTGGCCATCTTTGAGCCAAATTATAGAAAATGGCGGTGTACCCGATATACGTGCCTGCAATTCGTACGAGTGACCTTCCATGACGATCGAATCGCTTGGAATCGTTTGCAAAAATTTCGGGGGCTCGCAATCACGGGTCGAAGGGTCGCCTGCGTCCAGTACCTCAACCTGAAAGGGGCCATTTTTTTAAATATGGTAATTTGAATGAATTTTCTAACAGATATAACTTAACAGTGGGTGTGACGGTCTTACAGCTGAACAAAATAGCCAAATTTCCAGTTACTTTTCATTTTTGTGAGATGTTACATGCTTCTCCATAAATAGTAATATAGTTCTAGTACATTTCTTCCAATAATGGAACAAATCAAGATATTTCTTATTTATAATGACATGCATTAGTTATAAAAATTGTGCAAAAATTTGACGTACCAACATTCATGTATTTTAACACGTGTAACTTAAACTGGTGAGGTTTTTATGAACTTGTAATATGCATCATTGTAGGTTATGGTGAAACACAAAGGTTTTTGAAAAAAAATCAGTATTCAAACAAAGAATATATAATATATTCCTGCATAAAGACATGTATTCCATTTTCTCCGATTTAACTGGTACAGAAGACGATTTACGGTGCAACACTACCACAAATATTTCAATTTCCATAGCATATAAGTTGAGACCACACTAGTTCTAAAATTATTAATGCTCGTAATTTTTTAACTAAGTTTCCAGAAACATCTAAGTAGCTTTTGAGTGAAACCAAAGTCTTGAGATGAATTTTAGCCACATCCGATATCTTACACTCGACAGTTCGAATAAGTTTCTTATATTTTTGCGTGAGAAAAATTTTTCCCACCATTGTCAGTATGATCAAGACTTTTTTACGCACGTTTTGAATTGTTTTTCATAATCTTTTTTTCATAAAAAAAAAAAAGTATTAGTCAAAAAGCCTCGAATAATACATAATTCTATTAAAACTCGTAAAATCCCATTTTCTGAGTAAAAATTGAATAACTAATCTGAAAAATTATACCTTGCAACTGCTTCTTGTTGTTCCAAGCAAGTTCTTCGCCTCACAAATGTATTCACCAGCATCGTTAGACGTGACTCCAGATATTTCAAGAGTAGCTCTTTCGCCGATGAAGCTTCTTTTTATTCTGGGCGATCGTTCTAGCCTCGTTCCATTTCTGAATAATCATTTATGGTTTAAAAGTTATAAAACACATCTAAATGACGTAATATTTGTTATATTAACTTAAACTCTTATAACAAGTGTGATTTTGATGCCAAACCTGAACCACGTTGTGCTTGGACTTGGAGAACCACGTATATCACACTGTAGCTGCAAACATCCATTCAGTCTTGTAGTCGTGCCAAGAAGGCTTCTATTAAAAGTTGGATAAGTACGGGGTGATGCGCTCCTTGTTCTAATGGGATGAGAAGTTAGCGTGTTTCGATCTGCGAATGAAAACGTTAACTTGGTCATTATTTCCGTCGAATTCTCAAAATCTGGTAGTCCTTATTTCGAGTACATCGTACAAAACTATAAGTAAATAAGGATGGCTTGGAAAAAAAATTGTTTTTGTTTTTTAAGTACAATAATTACTGAAATAGATACTATTTTTGACTTATGTTGTTTACCTAACAGTGACTGAATGTATTTGTGACTTTATCGTAAATAATAAAATTATGACAATCCAAATCTAATGAAAAGTCTAATTAGAAATAAAGATGTCTCATGATTAACACTATTTAACTGTGTTTCTCTACCATCCATTGATGTATATAAGTTTAGTTGTACATTATTATAAAAACACGTAATTAATAACTTTGGACGGTGTACATACCTCTCTAATGTCAGTAAGTACACTTTAATATAAAAATTTTTTTTTTTAAATCAGTAACTTTGAAATAAAAAGACACATAACTTGTCTTATTTTTATACACGTGTAAGCTAATTTAAGATTAAAACAAATGTTACACATATTCATTTATATACCAATCAAAGTATAGTTCACGATTTTCTACAATTTATCTTTGTTTTCAATGTGCCACTTTTTTAATTTTTACTTTTGTTGAATATTTAAATTTAATAGGAATAGAAAAGCTTAGTCGTAGACGTAAAAATTGTTATATCATGTTTAAGTTCTGTCACCTTCAATAAAAAAATTTAAAACGATATTCACACGCTTAAAAAATATCATCCATTTTGAAAAATTAAAAATGCTCCTTGTAATATATTTTTCTGAAGAAATATTACAAAGCATTTTTTTGGATCTTATAGTTACCTCTAAAATTTTTTACGATACATCGTAGAGACAAGAAAATATTGGAACGGCCAATCTACACAGTTAACAATACCGTGCTAATAAATATTCACCAAGACTACACTCGATGCATTAAGTAGCTCAAAAATTACATGAAATATAGTCGGAAATGTCGTCTGAGCCGCATAAATACCCGCTTTCCCAGGCTTCGATAGAAAAATAGTGCAAAGGTTCAGTACTTCAGTGCTCCAAGCTTCTTTGCCATAGTCAAGATGATAGTGATAGAGGATTTGGTTGTGTCAACGTGCAATGGTCAGCTACGTGATATCAAACAGCAAAGTGTTGAGGGATTTGAATATTGCGCCTTTAAAGGCGTGCCTTACGCTAAACCACCAATTGGCGATCTAAGATTTAAAGTAAGTTTTGTTTATAAAGATGTTTAATGTAATTTAAGTAATAAAATTTTCAAATAGCACAAATACTTGGGCTAATAAACTTATTGTGCTTATTTGATAAATATTTGAGTCTTGTATAAAATAATGTATGAAATCCATCAGGTAAGAAAACAAAATAAATCAAATAAGGTAAAGTCTCGTAAATCCAAACAAATTTTCCGTTCCTTCAATTTATATATAACTCACTACACTCCAAGCAAAGTAATTCTAGCATCAATTATTTTCCCACTTTTACTAATAATTATTATAATTGAACAAAAAAAAGCTTGTTCAAATTCCGAATACTTGGTCTTCAATTTTTTTTAATACCCAAATATTACATTAGTTGATAAAAAAATATTTCTAATGTAGTTAAGATAGTGTTTAAAGTTACTGTATTATACTTCTGTAAGACTGAAATTTCGAGTACCTACATGTTGTCGGATTATTTTTCTTACATGGGACAAACACATAAACTGGCAGAAATGTTAGCTGACTGGAAAATCATAGAAGCATGCCACAGAGCTATGAAAACACAAGTTAACAAAAACTCTTGTCCCACTTATGCCTATAAATTTTGCTACAATGAAAAAGTATCTTTGTGCAAGGCATTATTTCCATTTCCTGTCGATAGTAAAATATTTTTGTCGGGTATTGAAAATTTTTTGGAAGCACTTGGTATAATAAGCTTATCCATTATTGCAGGTGCCCTACATTTTGAAGAAACAGAGTATCTATTTTATGGATAGTTAAGAATAAAAAATGGTTTTTGTGTGTTGAAAAAAGGTACCCCCGGTTACAGAATAATGGAACAAATGACAGAGATGTGGACTAATTTTGCTGCACATGGGTAGGTGTTGTGAATGTTCACTTAATAAACCAATTACTGGGATTTACAGCTAAAAGATTTCGTACATTCTAGAACACCTACTCTGAAAACTTCAGAACTATTACCCATGGAATGGCTACCGTTAGACGATGGAATGAACTTACGTTACTTAAATATAGATACAAAATTAGAGATGGCAACAGAAGAAAACATAGAGAAAAAGCTTTCATCTATAAAAAGTATGATATCTAAAAAGTAATATGTGCACTTAATATTTCAAAAAAAATTTACATTTTCTAAAAAAAAAAATTCTTAATAAATTGTTTATTATTTCTGCTTTAATTCAAATGTCAATGTTACTCAAATTTGACTTGGGCCATAAGCAAATGTAAAAAAACGCTTACTTCCTAGGTGTGAATTCTAAAATAGTAACTAATAGGTTAAGGGTGTTTATTAACAAATCACTTTTCTAAAAGATCTGTTTTAATCGATGCTTGTATAAACTGCAATAATGTGGTCAGATAAAAAAGTCAAGGTCTATGCTCGTCAACTGTTCATGTATAAATAAATGACGTTATTTAAACTATACCATATAATTTATTTTGATTTTCGAATCATCGCGTATATTTCGTATGTTACATAAACGTAAATATTAAATTAGAGATGGTAATAAAAGAAAACATAGATGAAAAACTATAATCTGTTATAAGTACCTATAGAGAATAAGTTTAGCATAAGTGACAATCGTGTTATGCGTGACTATCATTTCAAGGTATACGAAATTACTAGGTAAAAATAAATTAATAGTGAATAGAAATATAATGCTGGAAATTTGTTTCAAAAACTAAGGGCACTCAGTATATTGGCTGGAGTTTCTACTTTAACAACTTCTCTATTGTGAGAAATTATGGTTAATAACTAATTATCTAGCTATTTCGATCCAAAATAAGAAGGAGAGCCCCCTAGCTGGCACTTTGAGGAATCAATCGAGCCGAAATTCAATGCAATCCGTTGCAAATTGAGAGAGAAAAGTTACATTTTCTGCTCATGAAAGAGAGTGTCAGTGTGCATAATCTGAAATTTAACTTTTTTCAAAAAGTAATGCATTGAATTATCTGAAATTTGAACTGGGCCTCTAAAATAATTTTCTATACCAGGTTTGTAAAAATTAAAAATATGGCTTCATTAAATAACAAAAAGTATCACGTGATTTATACATAAAAATACATNGACAATTTTTGGAGAAAGTGCTGGTGGTGCTAGTGTAAACTACTTAGGATTATCACGCATGGCTAAAGGTCATGTGGTAACAAAAATTAATTAAACCTCGTGTTCAAGAACTATTACGAAAAAACAATATTACGCCAAATCAATTGAAAAATTTATACTTTGACCACAAATATATAACTGAAAAAAATTTTTATTACTTCTCCTATCAGTATTTATGCACCACAAGTACGCAAGTATAGTTAAAAGTAGTAAAAAAAATTAGTGGGTAAAATAATGAATAACATAATGGAGCAGTTGAAACTTTAAGAGTGTATTTATTTAGTGAAGATATATATACTAGTTTCGTCTAAAAGGCTAGAAAAATTTTTAGTGTTTCTGCGTAATATTTCAACAACGACACTTAATAAAATGATGATATTCAAAATATGTCAATACCAGTGCCTTATATACGTAATTATGATAAAACACGGTAACATGCACAAAAAAAAATTATCAAACAACTGTTGCGTCATATAAAACTTCCGAACCTAAGTGGGCACATAACGGATGATAAAAAGCGTTACAATCTCTTCAGCAGTCAGTATAGAACTGGCGATTACCGAGTAACAAGTCTGCTATCGCTCAAAAACATGGGAGAAGCTGTATTCGTTGACACAAAATATGGAAAACTCAAGGGGGTTTTGGAACGCAGCTTTGAGGGTTACAATTACTATGCATACAAAGGAATACCATATGCTAAACCACCGATAGGGCAACTTAGATTTATGGTGAGTACAGTAGCATTGTAAGTACATCGTATTATTTTAATACATTTGATTCAGGAAGAGTATAGCCTATATTTTTCTAGCATGAGAGGAAAGAGTCGTAGTCAAGTCGTAAGCACTAGGTTTGTTTCACTTTGAGTAGTACATTTCCTTACGGTAACAAACCTTACGTTCCCGCCACTTTTTAAAGCATTTGAAAACAAAAGTTTTATTTAAATCCAATAATTTCACAGTTTTTTTAGGAAGTTTTCGTTGATTTTACTATTGGTGTTTTACTTTCAACTAAATTTTTTTTTATTTTTATTTTTTTTATCTGTTTACACTTTGAACAATATAATATTATTTAGAAGAATATCAAAAATTAGTTGTATCATTTTAATTTATAATTTTTATAGAGCTATAATAGCTATGGTTGATTACAGATTTTACGTAATTATTATTTTCATTTTAAATAAATCAGCAACAATCATTTAATATCGTAAAAATGCGTAAACATGATGAATTACGATTGTGACATAAGTATGACACTGAGTTATGTGTTTTATATAATACAGCAATAAAGTAAGATGATAAAGTTAAAATAATTGTTTTAACGTACTACACGTAAATTTTTTCATTATTTTATAATTTGGTACTTGGTAAATTAAAATCATACTGTGTTATAATACTTTGTAATTTTTTGACGATTTTTAGTTATTTAGTTAATTAATTAAGACTTAATAAGACTAACTTTAATTAGTCTCATGAAAAAATGTACTCATGAAATATTGTATGGTGTATTTGTTATTAATTCAATATAAATAAGGACAGGATCCAGTTCCCCTGGAACTATGGTCAGGAGTAAGGGATGCTACAGATTATGGTCCTCAGTGTTGCCAAATGGATTCCATGTCTCAAAGTACTAGGGGCGAAGATGACTGTTTATATTTAAACATTTTTGTGAAAACTATCAAACCTGACCTTAAATTACCTGTTATGGTATGGATACATGGTGGAGGCTTTGTCGTGGGTTCTGGAGGTGGTCTTCTGTATGGACCGGATTATTTTCTCAAGAAAGATATTGTCCTTGTGACGATCAACTATAGACTTGGAGTGTTGGGTATATAGATGTTTTTATTTATATTAAATAATACCAAACTGATTTATTCTGGACAACAGTTAATGAAACATTGTTTTACATATAGGATTTTTGAATTTTGATGATGAAGTAGCACCTGGAAATCAAGGTCTGAAAGATCAAGTGGCTGCTCTACGATGGGTAAAAGAAAATATTACGAATTTTAGTGGTGACCCAAACAATGTGACAATTTTCGGTGAATCCGCAGGTGGCGCATCCGTGCATTATTTAACATTATCTCCTTTAGCAAAAGGTACAGTAATAAATATTTATGTTGCTTAAAGACAAATTCAAAAATGGAAAATACGTTTTTATAAAAAATTTGTGTCCACGTGGATGATTTACTAATAACAGTACGTATTTAAAAATGATTCAAGGTCTTTTTCACAAAGCCATTTCACAAAGTGGCGTTGCCTGCAACTCATGGGCTTGCTCAGCCACAAAATATAGTTCATATAAATTGTGTGAAGTACTAGGTAACAATTCAAAAGATCCAAAAGTATTAGTAGAATTCTTACGAACCATTGACTGTCAGAAATTAGTAGAAGCTCAACAGGTGATTCATAAATCATGTGTACGTGTCTACCACTTGCGTTCAAAAGTAACCTACACTAAGTTTATTATGCTAATAAGAAATTTTATTTTTCAATAACCATATTTTAGCCGAAATTTCACGATATTATTCCGTTTGGACCTACAGTTGACAGTAAGTCCATAGAACCATTTTTATCAATACCTGTATCAGAAGCTATGGAAAGTGGTGCCCATGTCCCATACATGTTAGGTTGTAACAGTCGAGAAGGAATATTTCATTTACTTGGTACGTCTGAAATCCACGGCTGAAGTAATGCACAAATATAACCGAACAAATATAATCGAAAAACACTATTTGATAATTAATATTTCTACACAATGTTTTGCAGAAGGACTAAAACAAAAAGATTATGACACGTTGAATAACGAGTTTGACAAATCCTTAGGACCTCGTGTTCAAGAACTATTACGAAAAAACAATATTACGCCAAATCAATTGAAAAATTTATACTTTGACCACAAATATATAACTGAAAAAGATACTGACAAAGTAGTCGATTTAATGGGTGATTTAAGTTTTGTTGAAGGTATTCATAGAATAGTGAAGTGTCAAGTCAAGTATAATTCTGCTCCAACATACTTCTACCGATTTACTTACGACAAAGAATCTTCCATAATAAAGTTATGGAGTGATACTACTATGTCGGGTCAGTAAAAAAACATACGTACAATAATAAAGTAAAATTATGTTTGAAAAGTGAAAATTGTATTTATTAGATTCCTCTTATCAGGTACGTCTCACTTCGATGAGGTACAATACCTCTTTAGCATGCAGATATACGATATTTTGAACATTGAACGTCCAAAACCGGGATCCATTTCGTATAAGATAATTGAACAAATGATTGAATTGTGGGTAAACTTTGCTAAGTATGGGTAAGTCGAAGAACCATAAAATATTCTCAAAAGTAGTTTGAAAATGTCGTGTAACTCAATCACTTATGTTGATGACTTTTTCCACAAAATCTATAGAAGACCAACTCCTGAAGTATCTGATCTGATACCAACGTATTGGCTGCCAGTAACAGATGATAAAATTTTTCGAGCTCTAAATATAAATGAAAATTTACGGATGGAATACATCGTCCCGCTGGAGGAACAGTTATCTTTAGGAAAATACATGAAAAACAAGCTATAAACATTCGTTTTTTAATTCTATTGGTTATTGTGTGCTACTTTTTAGTTTTTTCTTCATAACATTTTCATATTTAATGACATATTAGAGATCGAGAAAGTTTACCCTCATGTTACAAGTCCACCCCCCTACTGTCCAGTGTCCACTCAATACGGGTAGCTATATACGTCATAAATTACGTTGAGTCAATCTTAGTATTATGTTGGTTAGGTATATTATATCGTGGTACTGCTTATAGACAAAAGAGTATTTTTTTCTGTATATTTTGTACAAAATCTTTTACTATTGTATTTTACAAAATATATATGCTCATACACATCACGCACACACGTATACGTAGAGTACAACATTAAGTATTACTTGAAATATTGACAGTATCAAAAATAAAGATATAGAAAAAAATGTGTATTAATTCTGTAAAGGTTATTTCAAACAACTACCCTAAAATATATACCTTAAAAACTTATAGATATAAAGTTATTATATTGATAACATTACCATCAAGTACATAGTGCAAAGAAAATTTAGTAAAACAAACTTATCTAATAATTGATAATAATTATGTATGATATTTATTTGTTGCAAACAATGTCCGTTAGTCTGAGAATATAAAATCTAAAATGCCCACAAAAACTTTTACGTAAAGAAAGTCATTAAGAATACAAATGCCAACTGCATACTGAATTTCAATCACCTTTGAGCGGCCAAAAACCAAATGAATCGAAAGAATAACATTAACTCCAAGGCTTTCGACGTCAGCATTGAGATCGTGACTTCAGTATGTTAGTAACACTCGAAAGAAATGAGAAAACCGATCGCAAAAACCAACTGTGGCCATTTACGTGGCCTACGAGAAAAAAGTATCGTGGGTTACGAATATTATGCATTTAAGGGAATACCTTACGCAAAACCACCAGTTGGACAACTCAGATTTCAGGTATGCAATAATGGTAGTTTCCCTACGAGTTTGAAAAGTCTCTGTTTGCGAACCGAGAGGTTTGCGGCCCGAGCCGAAGGCGAGGTCCGTAACGAGGTTCGTAAAGGAGACTTTTCGAACGAGTTCCGGAAAACTGCTTTTTCGCCCGAGGAAGTACCAGCCTCCCAAAACCACCCGAGGGCGGAAATAGTAGTTTTCCTACGAGTTTGAAAAGTCTTTGTTTGCGAACCGAGAGGTTTGCGGCCCGAGCCGAAGGCGAGGGCCGTAACGAGGTTCGTAAAGGAGACTTTTCGAACGAGTTCCGGAAAACTACTTTTTCGCCCGAGGAAGTACCAGCCTCCCAAAACCACCCGAGTGCGGATAATGTGTTTTTTTTAAACATTTAAAATCAAAGACATAACCTCAGATTCTTAAAATCAATTATTTGTTTGCTTAAACGATGTATACGAAGTGACTTGGCATCATACTGACGGGATAAGCCATAATATCCATAAATTATGAGATAAGATAAAAAAAAGCATACGCGCCTGTTGAGATGGTTGATTAATACAGAAAAAATTCAAAAAATTTGAAAATGACATTTTAAAAAATTTTCACAGGATCCCCAGCCACCTGAACCATGGAAAGGTATGAGAGACGCAACTAACTTTGGATCTCCCTGTGCTCAATACGACCAGATTGCGAGGACATACTTGGGTTGCGATGACTGCTTATATTTGAACGTTTACACCAAGTATATGAAATCTAAAAATCTAGTTCCTACCATGATGTGGATACACGGGGGCGCATACACGTTTGGTAGTGGTGATGATACTTTTTATGGTCCTGATTACTTGCTTCGAAAAGACATTGTGTTAGTAACAATTAATTATAGACTTGGAGTTTTTGGTGAGTACAAAGTATATTGAGTATAATTGAAAAGTAAATTAAATAGAATTAAAAATTGTTGCCGTTTATTAATGACATTTCGTAAATTGAATTATTCAAGGGTTTTTGAATTTGGAAGATGAAGAAGCACCAGGAAATCAGGGACTTAAAGATCAAGTTATGGCTTTAAAATGGATAAAAGCTAACATTAAACAGTTTGGAGGCGATCCAGACAATGTGACAATTTTTGGAGAAAGTGCTGGTGGTGCTAGTGTAAACTACTTAGGATTATCACGCATGGCTAAAGGTCATGTGGTAACAAAAATTAATTAAAATAATTAATACTATCTCTAAAAATTATGTCTTCTTTCAATTTTTAATAATTTTAGGTCTATTTCACAAAGCTATATCTCAAAGTGGTGTTGCATTAAACACATGGGCATCCACTCCGACACCCAAACAGTACGCTTATGTTTTATGCAAGTATTTAGGCAAAGACATCAACAGTCCAAAGGAAATAGTTGAATTCTTACGATCACTGGATGCTTTAGAATTATCCAAAGCACAAGAAAAAATACGAACACCAGAGGTAATACTCAAATTATTTAATTCTGTGTATGTAACTTTGATTGTCATTTAAAAATACGTTTTTTATCATTTAGATTTTACATAAATCCGAACATATGATTCTAGAAACAAAGCATAAATTGAAAAAAAAACTTTTTTCCGACGCTCATGCAACCAAAATTTTTATTTTCTATGATTTTACATCTGCTAAATGATGTTTTAATTATAGGAAAGATTGCAGCTATTATATCCATTTGGTCCAGGTGTAGATGAAAAATCATCGAATCCATTTATGCCAATACCTGTACATATAGCTGCTAAAAGTGGGATGGATGTGCCTTACCTTTTAGGACATAATAATCGAGAAGGAATATATGCCCTAGCTAGTAAGTAGAGTATTTTAAAACGCAAGAAAATAGTACTGAAATAAATATCAATTAACTTTTAGCTTTGCAAAACCATCGCATGCAAGAGCTGAATGATAATTTCGAAAAATATATTCACCCTCATCTGAAAGATTTATGTCAAGTATACGGCTTGACACCAAATAAGTTAAGGGCTATGTACGATTGTCTAGAATTAACGGAAGATAATTATGCAGAAAAATTTGCTGATTTTTTGGGAGATATGTACGTTGCTGAAGCATTTCATAGGATGGTCAAACTACAAGTTTTGAAAAATGTCGCACCTGTTTATTTGTACAAATTTACGTACGATGAAGGTATTTCCTTCACGAAGCTTATCATCAATACATCTATTTCTGGTGAGTGTACGATGCATAAGTTTGTAATATTATGATGAGATTCAAACCACTCAACAATTAAAAATTATTGCTTGTTTAATCTTTATCAAACAAAATAATTAAATTTACAAAATTTTACATTTAGTTAACGATATGCAGGAATCACATTTATTAATTCACAATAAACATAGAACTCACTTTATAATATTATCAAATTAGTTTTTCGTATATGTAAAACAAATGTTGTATTAAACAATAGGTGCATCCCATTTTGATGAGCTGCCATATTTGTTCAATATTAAATTCTATGAAGTACTAGGTATTCATCCATTACAAGAAGGGACAATAGATTATAGAAAAATGAAAGAAATGACAGAAATGTGGACTAATTTTGCCAGTACTGGGTGAGTTTGAAATTTCATTTATTGATGAGTAAACTCGACCTTATTCCAATTTGTATTAGACACAAGCTCTTTTCAAGATTGCCTTATATTTTTACCAGAGCACAAAATATTACTACACATGTCTATGAGTGTCTATTTTTTGTATAAGACAAAATTGTCTGTCCTCCAAGCACTTAAATAGGCTATCTCAAACAGTTAACATCCGATTGAGTTCCAGTTTTGTATAAAGCTTAGTTTTCTTACCGCTATCTAATTATTTTAAATCCAAATATTTTACATCAGAATAAAAACCAGTACTAAACTATAGAATTATCAAAAAATGATCTTCGATTTTTTTGCGTCACTGGGAAACCCAATTTTTTAAATCAGAAAAAATTTATTTATCCTTATTCCGTCAGTTATTTTCTTTAAATTAAAAAATATTAAGTCAATCGAAAAAAAAATTTCATACCTTTAAATGAAAAATTCGTAATTAATAAAATAAAATAAAATAAA
>NW_019379674.1:4347744-4415439 GCF_000648655.2 Copidosoma floridanum
ACTATATAAATACAAAATTTATTTCTTGCCGATGTTGTTTATCTTAGCCCTAACTTATCCTCGGTTTTCTAATCTTCAAAAAGTATTAGAAATCTAGTACTATATACGAAAATAGGATGTAAACGTTAATTTAAATTCGAATGATGATAAAAAAAAATCAAATAATACTTAATTGATACTAAAAAAAAAGACAGTGGTTCGATTCAACAATAAAAGAAATGAAACCAGTTTCATATTGTAGAATTACCACTTTTTGTTTCTATATAATAGGTTGAATTTAATTAGAGGCTCAACTGCAGGAAACTAGCATTTTTTTACACAAAATGTTTGACTTACACAACTATGTGAAGTATAAAAATTATGTGTTTATTTGTTTGTACTCGTCAAAAATACGTAAATAGTCTACTCTATTCAAAAACATTATGAGAAGAGGTAGAATTAAAAATGAAACAGGAGTGAATGACACCTTTCTTTTTATAGTATCAAAAAATTCATTCGTTTTTTTTCCAAAGTTATTAAGTTATGAAAACACTGAAATTACTCTTTAATCATAAATCTGGCTTTACCGCAAAACTTAAATTATCCACAATATTTACACTGGTGCAAACAATCGAGTTGACCAATACTTAGCAAGTAATCGACGCAATAACACCAATTAACTTTAAATAACAGTGTCAATAAAAAATGCTATCTGAAATTCAAAGCGTTACGATTCGATAATAATTAGAATCAACGCTCAAGGTCAGTACGCAGCCATGGTTTATAATCTGCCACGCGCCAGTACCGCTGGATCGCAGTTGACGCGAAGCCTTTCACCAGTTCGAATCAAAAATTATGAAGAGGCCCGAAGTTGATACGGAGTACGGTAGACTACGTGGTCTAGTGCAGAAGAATATTGAAAACGTCGACTATTTTGCGTTTAAAGGGATACCATACGCCCAGAAATCCACGGGTTCATTGAGATTTAAGGTGAGTAACAATTCACGCGAATACCTCTCAAGAATGGATCTCTTGTTTGCAATTATTATTTTTAAATGGTTCGTATGATCAATAATCATTGCCATTTTCTGAGCTTTAATTGCAATTAATATAATTACGGTACATTCATTTCACAGTTTTTTAATGATTCTTATTACTTCTGAATAAAATTTATAATAAATAATCATTTTTTAAATAAGTTTCAAGTATTTATGATACATTTATTATACCGAGATAGACATAAGTTGTATAGAGTTAACGTGCTACACCAATTACAAAAATACTAGTCAACAATATAAATATTTTTGTTTAATCTTAGACAATTTTACTTATCAAAAGCTTTACTTGTTTTTTTTCGACACTGCAAATTATTAAAAAGTTATATTTTTATTTAGTAAATACGTTTAATATGATTGTTGAATTTTTATAACAATATTGGTCACCATGTATACACAAATTTTAGACAGAAAATTTATACGTATATTTTCAAAACCATGGCTGCTACACAGCAGTCAATTTTAATACAGTTTTAAATTAAGAAAATTATGTTGCGAGTCTTTATGCGAATCTGTGCGTGAGAGAAAGAAGAAGAGAAGGCGAAAAAAGAAAGAGGTGTTAGTATATACACATAAGTATCATTTCAAGTGCTCCAAAAAATTTTTTTTTATGGTTAATAAGTTCAAGAAGGTTATACACATTTATAATTTTAGATAACTATAACAAATGTGACCTTAAACATTTCAGCAAGATATCTGATAAAAACTGTATTTCAAGATATTTTCTGAAGAAAAACTATGGGTATCTTTTGAGTGAAAATACGGCTTGATTGCCTTATTTGTGAAAGCAAGAAGCTAATAGTCAGAATAAAGCCAAAACGGACTACGTCCGAATAAACGGTAAAAAGTAGACATGGGCCATATATGTATATATAACGGTCTAGTTAGTAGATACATCCAAAATTAAAATAACTGGTTTAGGCACCAAAAATAAGGTACCCACTTCTTGTCTTCTATTTGGGTATTTGTTAAAAATTTTTTTCTTAAAGGTTTTAAATAAAAATTTCAAAAAAACGTGAGAACCAGTTTTTTCCAGTGTACTTAGTAAACTGTAGTTCTTATAAAAACACAACCTTTTGTGAAACATGCAAAATGTACACCCACAAAAATGAATTCGTTCCTCATATCAAGTCAATTGATAAACAAAATAACTGCATCACATAAATCAAACTTAAGTTATACTATGTGTCATGTGATGCCATTGACCTCATGCAATTAATTAATGTTAATAAATGCAACTTTATTTAAATATTTATACAATTAAGCTTTTTGATATAATGAAATGTGTAGCAACTGTGCCTTAAAATTCTTTCAATACAAAAGTTTAATATTTCACGTAAATTTGACCATTTTTGCACTGCATCACATTAGAAAAAATACAAGATTAATGTTGACGAAATATATTTTTCAGGGAGCCGACGCCAGTAACATCAAATTTATTGCGCAAAAAGTGGCCTCGTGTGAATAACACTGTAGTTTTTAACTACATGGATATAGGCAAGAATCTAGAAATAGCTAGCATGCTTAACCTAGAACAACAATTATCAGAGAAGAAGACTATGAAGAGTAAATTATAAGGCGTAGGTCACATAAACATTTATTTTTTATCGAGTTAGATGAGGTTTTAAACTGTTATTATAATTGTTAAATTATTTTTAAAACCATTAAAAAAAAAATTTTTTATCATGAAAAGTACAGTAGATTGCAAAGTATGTACGAAATAATGTATAGTGTGCCCTAAATTGAATTTATCACTTTAAGAAATGAGTTCATCAGAGTTTTCACTGCATATAGGGTGAACACATTAACTTACATGCTCAGACGCATAATATAATATTTAAAGACATTCTTAACGTAGTCTACATTTAGTTTTTGTTGTTGTTTTTTTATCATAAAAAATGTTAAAATTAATTTTAAAACTATTTCATTCGATCAATGTCTTTAAATTAATAATTTAANATATGAAAATTTATAAGAAAAATACAAGCGTAGAAAAAATTACTACTAAAAAACAAAATCAGAAAAATTTTCAATTGAATTTTGCATGTTATTTTTATTTATAAAGAAAAAAATAAAACGACCAACGACATTTAAAAAAATGTTTTTTTTAAGTATAATAGTATCATGAATTGTACTTTCATTTTATTATTTGCACTTTTTATTATCATGTTAATTCGTACGAATTCCTACTTATTAATGGTGTATTACAAACCTAAAAGGCAAAAATAAACAACGTTCCAGATCGCCTGTATTGTCTTGTCCGGAGAAAAAACTTTTTTTTCAAACTTTATTAACAAAGTTGAGAGCAAGAATCAGCGATCTTTTAATAAGCAAGTAATATTAAATATAGATGTTTTCTTAAATATTTTTTTTATTTATTCATTCATTATACATGTAAGATAAGACCTCGATAACTTTGGTGTTTTTTGCGGTTTTTCTGTCTAATGGGATTGGCATAAAAAATTATCAAAATATCCCCGCTCAATTAAAAAAACAAAAAACAGATAGACGATTCCAACTCCAAATTTCGTAGTACTTTGAATAACTTTATTAGTAAATTGTTTAATTTGAGTAGTTCGTTCGCATTATTTTTGAAGTTGAAATTCGAAAAATTGTCAACTATTGACGAAACTCATCCACCCTACTTTTGTTGAATTAATCAAAACTATTTTTGACTACCAACGGATTGATAGTGAA
Organism: Copidosoma floridanum; assembly: GCF_000648655.2. The sequence continues at coordinate 4,351,476 of NW_019379674.1, forward strand.
ATTTTTCGCTCTCATCCCACGCGATGTACACATTTTTTACTTGCCAGGTGTGTAACACATTATTGGTATTTGACGCGAGATTTTGATCCTTAGAATATTTATAGGACCCCGTTCGAGCTGAGCCATGGTCAGGTACAAAGGACGCGATAGATTTTGGGCCCATGTGCACTCAATACGATCCAGTTTTGGACATTATGGGTGGCTCGGACGATTGTTTGTACTTGAATGTGTATACAAAGGACGTTGATCCTCACGCTCGGCTACCTGTCATGGTTTGGATCCATGGTGGCGGATTTCAGTTCGGATCGGCGCATGACGATTTATATGGTGCTGATTTTTTGATGAAGAAAGACGTGGTTCTCGTGTCTTTTAACTATAGATTGGGAATATTAGGTGAATACATGCAAATCACTTGCTTTTTAATGTTTATCATTTACTTTTTTTAACCACTTGAATATTTAGGGTTTTTGAATCTTGATCACGAGGTGGCTACGGGAAATCAAGGCTTAAAAGATCAAGTGTTTGCTTTACAGTGGGTGCAAGAAAATATTGTGAACTTTGGTGGTGACCCGAACAATGTGACGATTTTCGGTGAAAGTGCAGGAGGCGCATCCGTGCATTATTTAACATTATCTCCTTTAGCAAAAGGTACAGAAAAAACATAACAAAAATGAAGTTTATTTTTGGATCAGAAGGATATTAAGATTTACTTTTGTCGTCACATTCAGGTTTGTTTCACAAAGCTATTTCTCATAGTGGAGTTTCCACATGTCCATGGGGTAATTGTTTGAAGGAGAAAGTCTGGGCAGCTACTGAAATTTGTAAATACTTGGGGAAAAGTATTACCGATCCTGAAGAAATAGTTGAATTCTTACAAACAGTGAACGATCTGGAGTTAATCAAAGCACAAGAACATTTTAAGAAAAAGGAGGTAATTGAAATTATTCTCTGTTTCTAAATAATGTACCAACTTTTAATTTTTTCTTTTTTTTCTTTTGTTCATTACACTCTAACTTATCTAACTTCATAAAAATTGTCAAAGGGACTCTGTTACTTCGTTTTCAACCCAGACATTGACGCAAAATCCAAAGAACCTTTCATGCCTCTCTCCAAGGAAATAGCTGTCAAGAAAGGCGCCAACGTACCGTACATGATAGGCCACAACAATCGCGAAGGGACAATGCTATTGAAATGTATGATAATTTACTTGTAGTTTAAGCTCTAAATGAGCCACAGACTAAATATAATACATCAGTCGTAGGTTTGCGAAGTAATTTTTCCACCATGAATGACGAGTTTTTGAGCTTTGTCTTAACTCCTGAAAGTATACAACGTTTTGAGCAAAATAAAATTACATTACAAGATCTCAAGAACATGTATTGCACCAATGGTAACATAACTGAAGATATTGAAGGTCTGTCGGACCTGATAGGTGACGTGGCTTTTGTTTGCGGAATACACGATATTGTTAAAATTCAAGTGGAAAAAAACTCTGGTCCAACTTACATGTATGAATTTACTTATGACAAAGGATACGACTTGACGAAAACGCTATTCAAAAGTACGCTTTCAGGTGAGTGGTATCTCAATTCGAGCGGGATGAACTAGCCTTGATTTCGCAAAACTAACGTTGAACCACAAATTTTGTAACTTACGTATTTTTAGGAGCTTCGCACATGGATGAGTTACCATACCTATTCAGCATGAAAATTTTGGAATCATTTAATATCGAAACGCCAAAGAAGGGATCAGCAGATTATAGAAAAATGGAACAATTGGTCGAATTGTGGACGAATTTCGCCAGAACTGGGTACTTTTTAATTAAACATAGGACAAATAATACTTTAGTTTACTTATTATTTTAAGTTCAATAATTTTTTTTTTTTTTTTTTTCGTTGCAGAATGCCAACACCTACAACTTCAGAACTGATACCTCTGTACTGGCAGCCAGTCAATGACGGTACAGTCTTTCGATACTTGGAAATCGGAGAAGAGCTACACATGAAAAAAATGTTAAACATTAATGATCGTTTCGAGTACAAAAAAAACTCTTTCCCAGATTTTCAATGAAACATCCTTAAACAATTAATCTACAGTTATTTTGCGAAAATTTTTTTTCTTTTTCACACTCCATGCACAATAATTGTACAGTCATGAAGTACGACAAAAAATTGAAAAATTTGCAAAACTAATCAATTGTTTCCCGCAATTCCACCTCACAATCTCCATAGTACGAAAAATAAAAAACAATCATGAACTTACTGATAACTTCTAATCGAGCCGAAGCCTCGGTCCTCCCCACGTCGTTCTCCAAAGTGACCCTGTACAGTCCCGCGTCCTCGAGCGTCACCTCCGCGATTTCCAGGGTCTTGATATCGTCCTTCTCCTTAATACTGATCCTGGCGCTCGGCGTCACGGGCTCGCCATCCTTGTCCCACGAGCACCACGGGATCGGATGGCCAGTCACGGAGCACTGGAACCTTATCGTCTCGCCCTCCTCTGCCACGCGGTTGTGCGGTATCGTGTAGAATTTGGGCGGACAGAATTTTGGTTTCCTGTAGCGCAGGCTACCCGGCGACTCGATCCGACGAGGTAGATTCAGCGCTTTCAATTCCCGACCACCTGAAACAACGTAAGCACCCGTAGTATTTTCGGTACGATGAATTACGATACGCCTCTATTTATAACGCCCCTTGTTTATCCACTCACGCGTGTCACTCTATTTTTAATTTCTTTCATATTTCATATACTCGATAAACCGTGATAATCACAGGATACAACGTGTTTATCTCGAGCCACTTTTCTTTTTCTTTTTTCTTTTTTTTTTTTTTTACCACATATATTTCGTTAAGTTTGCAGATTATCTAGCACGTGCGAGTTTAATTGGTATATATCGGTAAGCTTTAATCTTATCGCTATACTCACGGGTCACTCCGGGAGATAAACTTCTAACAGGCGTCGATCTCGGTGTTGATCTTGGGGTTGAATTCGCTGACAGAAGGCCTTGTGGTCTAGTGAGACGCGGCTGGCTGAGGACGTTTTCTTTGCCTTCTGGCACTGTAATGTAAAAAAAATTTAATTTATGTATAAACTAAACGCAAGGCTCGGTTTTCACGAGAGACGATAACGCGACTGCGACATTTTTTATTGTGTGACATGCGAGGGGCTGCGCACTCTAAAGTCTTTTGGAGACTTCTGATTCTTTGAAAGACTTAGAATGACTTATGAAGTCTTTTTTAATGACTTTAAGAGTACGCAGCCCCTCGGTGACATGAAAAAAAAACCGGGGATGATAATTGGTGTAATATATCGTGATACTAATGCTATTTATGTCCGAAACAGTTATCTAACACGGCGTTGTATTTACGTTCTGCCAAAAATAAAAGTAATTCCAAGTTGTAGAATCGCATCGATTAATCATCAAACATATATTATATGAACGTGGGGAAAAAATATTTGAATCACTCACAGCATCGAAAGCGATAAAAATTCAACGCGCAAGAGAAGTATCCTCGTGTAAACGAACGAGCGAAAGTGGGTCTGAATCACGATGCAACAGAGCCCATCCCAATGTCTCCCCGCCGTACAATAGCTGACGCTATCGCGAAACGATTTCGGGATTTCCGTCACGTTTGGCTTCACGTGTATATATACATGCCTTTGATGCCACTGCTGCTCATTGATGTTTCGAAAAGAGCATTGTTTTCGTGCAGAATTAAAATCAGAGATATGGTACGCGTCGTTGTTTCGTTGTGAAATCCTGTCGATTCGGACTTACCATCGACGACCAGGCAGGCAGAAGTGAAAGCTTTTCCCAGCTCGTTGAGGGCGACGCACGTGTACTCGCCCTCGTCTTCGGGATAAACGTGACGAATGGCAAGTTTGGCAGTTTCGCCGTTGAATTCGGCTGAGAAATCACCACTCAGAACCAAAGGCTGTCGAGAATATCAAATTGAATGGCGTTAAATCGTGTTTTTCTTTACGTATAAGTACCTTTCCAGATTTTTCCCATCGAATGTTTGGAGTCTCCGAAGGCGCGTACACTTTGCACTCGAGAGTCACGGCATCTCCGTCGCAGCAGCGCATGTCTTTCAACTCTTTTGTGATAACTGGGACACTGAGCACATTACTGGACAACAAAAAGTACGAGAAACAATTAAAGCGTAAAAGTCAAATAGTGGTTTTACTTGAAAGTTATCGAAATGTACCTCTGTTTGATACTGCTTTGATCCATGCTGTCGCCCTTTCCTAAACCTGTACCAAATGTTATTATCAAGTATTTAAAATTCTCCTTAATTCTTTGGTAGTACAAAAATGGTATTGAAACATTAACTGTTCAAGAAAAAGCAAGTACGAGCACCTATGTACAGTACGATTGTAAGTACGTAATTGTTACACCAGTCTATAGTTGTAACAAAGTTTACTATGAACGAAAAACAATCTAGACAAACATAGATTTTTACATAAATAGGATTTTATTGCATGCATTAGTATTATTAAAAGTTGAATTTTTGCGACCAGTGTTAGTTTTCCTTTTATATATATATATATACGCAGTGTGCGAAGTTCAACTTCTCACGCCTGTTCAGAGTATGCCCTATGTGCAAAGTGTCCATTTCACACATCGATTTTTTATTCGCTTTGAGATCAATTCCGAAATCACATAGGCACTAGGAAAAAGCACTTCTTTAATGTTCACGTACTAAATGTCAAAAAATAACTTTCAATGGCTATAAGAAGTTGAACAACGCCCACCAAATATGAAAAAAGGTTCTTATTACAGTATAAAAAAGTATCATGTTCAATGCGAGGGTAAGCAAAAGAGTTGCTTTTGCGCCCTTATTTCCAAAATAGCTATTTTTTATCTTTACTAAGTTGCTAAATTGTTAGAATGATTACAACAATATAAATCACGAGCTTTTTTTTTGTATTTTAAATGAAAAAAAAAAATAATCATAGCAACGCTTTCTATTGAACTGTGCAGTTAAACAACATATTTTCGCGTATATACCCACAACCTGCAACACACGCACACACGTTTCGTATATAATAAACATGTATACGTACCTTTGGCATAAATCTGCAAAGATATCACGGCCTTCGCCTCGCCATGTTCGTTTCTGGCCACCACTGAATACGCGCCCGTGTAGTCGAGCTTGGCATGGGGAATTTCCAAGCTGTACTGTGGACCGTCCCCAACGCGCCGGAAGTGCGGTGCGTCGCGATAATAGTCTGGCTGCAAATTATAAGATGCAAACACGTATTGGTATTGGCACACCCACGGATCAATTCATTTCTCGAAAATGCTAATTAGATGTATCAGTGTTTTATTTGGACTACGTAAAGTGGAACAATCAATTTCATTGTAATTAGATTCAATTGGGATAGACTAACTAGACCGATGGTTTTTTAATTAAGAGTTTTATCATTTGGTAATAAATATTATCTTCGATAGTTGGAAAAAGACACGTTATAGTTTCCTTTTTTTGATTCGTGCATTAGGTAATTCTGGTGTTTACTTCTGGTGATTTCCGAGGGGCTGCGCACTCTTGAAGTCATTAAAAAATACTTCATAAGTCATTCTAAATCTTTCAAAGACTTCAGAAGTCTCCAAAAGACTTCAGACTTTTTACCAGGATTTCAGGAGTGCATTAGCTTAAATTCATCAAAAAAGACTTCAATAAGTCATTAAAAAAGACTTGATAAGTCATTCTAAGTCTTTCAAAGACTTCAGAAATTTCCAAAAGACTTCAGAGTGGGCAGCCCCTCGGTGATTTCTAATCAATATTAAATCTTTTCATAATTGAAAAAAGTGAGACCTCGTATTTATGATGTGGCTGATTATAGACAATTATGAATATACTATCTAAGTGAAACTGATACGTAATGGTTATGAATGATATTCATTCATCGTGACTAAGATCGAAATCTAATGTTTTTTTAAAGTAAAAATGTACTTTAAGAGCAATGTTTGCCATAGTGTTTTTCTCTACACATGCGTATCGACTGTTGCGAGGTGTAGTTAAAATTAAAAAAAAAATTCACTTCCTGGTGAAAATTTCAACTTTTTTAATACCGTGTACATTTTCATGGTAAAAAATCTTTGACGAACCAATAAGATTGAGTGTCACAGCGACACGATTTCAGACAAATTGGCCAGCCATACATCTTCGATGTTTGATGGACATCGAGACAAGCTGACAAAAAAACATTCGAGCACATTGGACTGTTCATCAAAATGTCAGTATGTTTCGAAGTAAAGTCTTGTTTGCTACTATAACACTCTTGGTGATATATCTCGTGCATTTATTAAAATTTGTTCCAATTAAAAAAAAAAAAACAGAGCCATTATTTACTGCTCCAACACTACTCTGCGTAAAAATATCGATCGACTGTAATTTCCGACTCATTAGTTTCTATTACACGTAACTGATGTAAGTGCCATAATTTTGTTTTGTTATCTATTTGCAAAAAGTTGGAAATTAAAAATTTCAATTATAACTTTCGATTCATCGATTTATACTTGAAAGAGAAGAACAATACTGTACTTCTTTTAACACGTTATTTTTAGATCATCGATGTATATGATGACTATGAATTAAAAAAAAAAAAATTTAATCCTGCGGATTAAAAAAATGCATGATTGATAAAAAAAAAATAAACGAGAGGTATGATGCCAAAAAAAAGGCTTCCCAGTTCCCATTCGTGGAAGAACATCAGTGGCCAACATCATTCTTTTTCTCAATTCCTCATTAGACCGACAAATGAATTCTCCATTGACCATATGCGAATGCCACGATAACAACCATTCGCTCGCCCAAAAAAAGGATGCGGATCCAAGATAAAGAAACAATAATCCTAATGTTGGGAGGATTTTAACAGCGATGCCTTGTAACCGCTGATCGCGCGGCGTCCCATGTAGGGAGCGAAAGTGTACCGTGAAGCCGACCAACTTATTTGCCGATTTTTTGTTCGCTCGTGCGGGTTCCTCCTCGATCTTTACGAAAAGCATAGAGACGCCGTTGCTGCGATTATTTTTTGTTATTTACCAAAAATATAAAAATATCGATTACTCCAACGTGTTTGCAGTAACGCATAAATATCTCGGTAATAAACGACATTAAGGCAGAGTTGATAGCTGGTGAGCAAAGACGTACAATTTTTCTGTCTCGTCAAAAGCATTACATTGAGATATTGTTGGTAAATAGACCGATTCAAGAGCAACACAAATCAACAGCTCAAAGGTTATTTTAACAAAAGATAAATTTCTCGACGTGCGTCGATTACTCGAGAGACTAATGAGACGTGCAGATTTAATTACGACGATAAATGTGTAACTGTGCACTGGAGGGAAGAATGAAAAAAAAGTGTTTGCAAATTTGTTGTAAAATGTTTGCACGTTACTCGTACTCGAGGTAAAAAAATGTTTCGCAGTCCACATCACCCGCACGCGAGGGTATCGAGTTCCCTCTTGAAAATCGGCGGTAAATCAAGTCAGCAGCTCGTCAATGACAAAAGTGGCTCTCGGCCGTCCCGAGAAGAGAAGAATAAGAAAAAGCCGCGCATCAGCTCTCGGGAGGAGGGAAAAAAGGCGCCGACCGGCCAGCTGTCGAGTGGGCAATGCCGACCGCAAAATTAATGCGATCGGACGGGAAAGCGCGGCGCCACGAAAAGAGGGCCCGCGATCCCAAGGCAAGAGAAGGAAAAAAAAGAAAAAAAAAAAAAAAAAAAAAAAAAAGCCACGAGACAAAACGATGTCTCTCGCTTCGGGGAACAACAATCGACGCTTGCGTCGGGAATATAACGCGGTTAATTGAGTTCCGCGCGTTGCAGGGGATGAGTCACGCCGCGGATGGATATCGGTCTCGCGGCTAAAAACGTCGCGTGCGCTCCTCTCGCTTAGGAGAGGCGTATGCTCTCGTGTGAGCTGGCGCGTCATTGCCGCCTCGTACGCGACCTGACTGCCGATGTGTATACGCACTAGCTGCGGGGAGAAAGAAGCGATCGATCCGTAATGGATGACAATAACGCACCGGTGGTGGTTTTATTTCGTCGGTGCGGGTATTGTTCGTCTTCCTGGCTCGTTGCGACCGGCTTTTTGACGTTTTCAATGAGGAACACCATCGGTTGCTCAGTGATGAGTGATTGATGGATTATTTTTTGTTTTTGTTATTATTTGTTTTCATACGTCGCTTTTATTCGCCCCGATGGGGTACTTATCAATAGGATTGGAATATATCCATATGACACCCTTTTTGCATTGGATTGTACGAAAAGTTGGTCGGTCGAGCAAAAACCATATTAAGCTCTAATCAATTTCGGGGCTAAGTGAAGAACTATCGACTTCAGCTGTACCTTACAGTTTTGTTTGTTGATTGCGCGAAAAAAATCTTTATCAATTATTAATTTAAAACAAAAGTGCATTTGTTTGCAAACTTGGCTATCAAATGTAACTTTATGTAGAAACAGCATCGTTTATATCAACAAAATCCAAATTTGCTCATTTTTAGGAAGCAAACAAAATTTGCGCTCTAAGAAATAAAATCTTACTGTATGAATTAAAAAAAAAGAATACACTTGATCGGATGCACTTTATACTTCCTCATGTTTTATGAATTATTGAACAAATAAATATCGCGAGGATCATTTTGTTTTAATAAAAAAAGATTTCTTTTGCAAAACAAACGCAAGTAAAAATTTTCTTCCAAGCAAAAAAGATCGTATCGTATTAACCTGAACTACTTACGTACACGTATCTGCCGAGTGATGACCTACTCCGTCATTTGTCTTGTACCGTATCGATGGAAAAACTTTCAACCAGAAAACTCACAAAAACCACGTCACCTTCGATCTCTGTACTACACTAAAACACTCTCTTCTCCACGAAACCAAAAACGCATACATCTGCCATGCCGTGTCGAAAACAATGAAAAAAAAAAAAAAGTCAAACAAAAAAATAAACCACTGGAAAGACCATCGACGCGACGATAAACCCAATGGTGCACCAGAAACGAAGGAGACCCGAAGTTGTGTGGGCGATCCAGCGGCGTGCGCGCGACCGTGTGTTGGTGGTAACTCGCGTTACTTTGGATTGCTCTCCCGCTCGACGCCGCGGTGCCAACGCCAGGCCGATTTGTTAGCTCGCCCTCGTTATGCTCCTGCCGTCCCTCGCTCCTACTCCCTTACTCACTTCTAGGCTCGCGCGACAAATACCACGCGATTGAGATTTATCGGCTGCAAGAGATAGCGCGCCAACACTTTTGCCACGCGTTTTATTATGAACGGAACAGGATTGCTATTTTTTTCTTTTTTGCTTAGAAAATGAGCACTTGATGATCGATAACGGCCGGATTCGAGAGCGAAAGGGTTGGAGCTGAATAGTGGGCTCTTGGGTAAAAAATATGTTGTCTTGCTTTTTAAAATTTTTTTTTTTTTTTTAACAAACCTAGTTAGTTATCCAACATCTATGGAGGGAGTGAGAAAATCTGGCTGATTACGCACGCCCAAACCTGGCACGAGTAATCAATTCCGATTATAAAATTTGAGGGACGTTGTCTCGATTTTTCATCGATTTTAAAGCTATTGGCAAACTTTTCACAGGTGCCAAACGCAACGTTCGCTCGCCATCACTTCGAGAAAATCATCGTTTTAAATATCGTTTCGACCCGCAGCAGAGCGCACTCGTGGATGGGCGCGTGACACGTTTTTTCGACCATTAAGCCGAATAAGGGGTGAAATCGTTGTCGCGGAGGTACAAAACGATCCTCGCCGATTTTTCCTTCGACGACGACAGCATCCATTAACACACCATCGCTCGAATTCTCTTTTTTTTTAATCTGCAGAAAACATCATCAGACGCGAATACCAATTTATTCCACCCATTTGGTTGTATAAATAGACACGAGTAACGCGTACATATGCAAATGAACCTCTTTTGTAAAAATGTACCTACACAAACATCGATAACTCAGCCGTGGCAGTAACAGGGACACTATAGCTTTCCTTTTCCACTAACCGGTACGGGCTCAATCAATTATTGCACTCGATATCTCGGCGATCGGCTAAAATCAACAAAGCATCGACTCGTCATCCATCCGTTCTCACACGGTGGTCTTGCTATTTATTCCTAAAATACACCCACGACCGTTTGCATCGATGCAGCTTGTGAAAGACCGGGGAAAAATTTACGGACCTACCCACTTTACGAGCCATGCACCGCCACATTGTGATTTGATCGTCACTACGATCAATGGTAATTTCATCTCAAAAGAGTATATTTTACTTTGTACTCGCATAAAAATGTGGCTATCGCCCACACAACACTTGTCTGACGTGTTATTCAGCTACTGGGTTGGATAGTCCCCCTTCGTTACTTTTTATTTTATTTTGTCGTGTATTATACCCCCTCCTTGATAATACTTGCGTCACTCGAGTAATTAAAGAGATACACGGTTTCGCGAGAGTAAAAGCGAGTTGCTCGAGCGGTTGAGAAGGAAAGAAAGAAAAAAATCGAAATTTAAGAGACGGCCGGTTTCAGGCGCGGGTGGGAACTGGTCAGGCTTCCTCGACCCTCTCTGGCGTGGATGGAAAAACACTAATTGGAGGAGTCGTTGAGTTTCTGGATCATGAAAAGGGATCAAGTGTTTTTTTTTTGTTTTTTTTTTTTTGTTTGTTTTTTTTTTTTGTTTGTTTTTTTTTCAACGCGATGCAAAGCAACACGCACTGAATTTTCAATCGTTAGTGGACTATAAAAAGTGCTTTATTTGCTCCATCAATCGCAATTACTTTGACGACAAATTATTGAAGGAAAGAAAAAGAAAACATGATCATTAATTGTCATTGCACAAAAGTGAAACCACCTTCGCCCAAAGTCCCTCGTGAAAATAAAACACATCAGCGCGTTCAAGGACTTTTTTTTTCTTTTTGCATCCCGTCCAGACGACGAGAACACCGAAGAGTCGATCCCCTTTGGCGCGTCTCTATCCATCGCATGTGTATGCGGCTTTGCCAGTCTTTGCAAACAATGACGTGGAGGCTGCGACGCGACAAGGTAAGTATGCAAAACCCATTATTCTTCCTTGGGTCTTCGAAAGGATGTGTGTTTGCAAAGAGGGGTTTCGTCATTTTTTCAAGGAAAATTTTTTTTACCTTTTTTTATTTTTTTATTTTTTTTCTTGAAACGAGTTTTTTGGAGATTACAGAGTACCGTTGCGAGTGTATTAATCTATCCGGAACGACAAATTTTCGAGTCCTATGAGCAGATAAGAAAGTTGTTTTTATTGGCCTGAATTGCGGTCAGATCAAATGCGTGCGAGAAAAGTACTTCCTTCCCTTGAACGTTTGATTGATCAACTAACAGGTACCTACTAAAATTATTTATTTCTGAGGTGAATAATAGTATTTAAGAAATTCCAAACACTTGAAAAGTTAAAAAAAAAAATGTCGAAATTTAGTTGTTTTATTCAAATAAAATATAAGAATAAACGATTTGTGTGTTGTATTTAATTAAATATTTAATTAAAAAATGTTATTAAAATACTCGTAAGTTTATAATCTTAAATATGGTATCTCAAATAAGTAAAAAAAAAAAAAAATTAAGTTACTAAAATAATAGTTTTATTACTCGAAAAAAAAAAATTTTTTTTTAATTCGTTCACATGCAATCGCATTTGCAGTTTGTTGGTAAATGAAATAATTTAATTAATAAACAAATAAAAGATATTAAATTGTTTTATTTTTCAAAAGATATTCGAAATATTAGCATTGAAATACTTCTGGTATTTGCTAATGTCTAATCCAAAGTTATTGTTGCTCTAGACAATTTTTCTTTGATTTAAAATAAAATAAAATTTTATCCAAAATAAAAATTTCTTACCAAATAAATTAACATTTTTCAAACACAAATTACGACTCTGCCCATCTCTACCCGACTCCAAAAGGAGGCTAATGAGAATAATCAGCCAAACAAAGTCCGAAGACGAAGAAGAAAAAAAAGCAAAAAGCCAAGGAAGGGATACACACGAGGGGGTATCCGAAGAGCAGCGAGAAAGTATCGGAAAGATGATCGAAAAGCAAGAGAGGCAAAAAAAGGCCGTTGGGGGAGTATGCGAAAATTAAAGAAAAAAAAAGAAACAGCATCGTTTATATCAACAAAATCCAAATTTGCTCATTTTTAGGAAGNAAAAAAAGGTAAAAGTAAAGATCATAATAATGTACGCGCCAATAAAGCGATGGCTCGAGCATAAAAGTGTACACGTACAGCGGCTCCGGCAATTACCGGCCAGATGATGAATAGCGGCGCGACGATGGCAACGGGGCAACGGGGCCCAGATACACCGAATACGGGCATAATGAATATCATTTCTTTTCGCGCGGGCCACCTTGACCCACATTAAATTGCTACGACCCGAGCGCAATATACCTGTACTCGCGCTCGTATCTCGCTTCTTTCAGTCACCGCTCGCTGCACCTATACGATAAGACGACCACGTCATTCTCGCTTCTGTTGCGCAAAAAGCTCTATCACTGATGCGCGATGAGTACTGCATGCGGGTACGTTTTCAACAAAAGTCCTCTGAACTTGTTGGCGTGCGCTTTCACCGTGATGCCATCCGTGCACATATATTATATATCGTTGCAACGTCTTGAGGTGAAATTTTGTCAACTATATTTCCCTACGGATAAATCTGGCTTGGGACATTCGCTTTGTTCATTGATGATTGCATCTCTGATGGATTCGTCGATCGCGATTGGGAAGAGCCATCATTGAACTATGATATCATGCTGCTATTGACTATTTTTCGTGAAAAATTGCGTTGGTGTATTTGAAGAAGCAGATATTTAATTGTCCATTTGACGCCTGATTTTTTGCAGAATTTTAAAATCATTCAAATATTACAAATAACCAATGGGTTTCAAGTTATGGTTTCCCCATGTCAAGATGATTAGAGATTTAAGCCAACATTGTATTGTTCTTCAAAGATATAAACATTATCTTGCCATGCGTAATCTTCTCTTGTCTTGTTATGGTCTTCAATTTTTGACATAATTTTTTTTCACCGATATTTCAAGAAAATAAATCAAATATTGCTATAAATGTACTTTTAATAGCTGGTGTACATAGTTTACAATGTTTCTATAAAACACACACACACGCGAAGAAGAAAAGTGGTTTTATAAGAAGGTTATTAAAATAATTTAATAATTCGTAATATTAAAAAAAAATTTATTTGTCATTATTTCTTCCTATATTACGTATTGGTGTTTCAATTATGTATTAATATCAATATATTAATAGTTAAACTGTATTAATGGTTGAAAAATTGTATAAACTCGCAATGAAAAATATCATAATATACATTAGATACTTTCAAACAAGACGTGCAAGTACACTAATTATCACTTGAACAATCCATTAATAGTTAAACTGTATTAATGGTTGAAAAATTGTATAAACTCGCAATGAAAAATATCATAATATACATTAGATACTTTCAAACAAGACGTGCAAGTACACTAATTATCACTTGAACAATCCATACTTTTTTGGCAAAAACACTAATCATCTCATCAAAAAAGTGAAGTAGTCCATTTAAAACACGAAATTGCCCCCATACACTCACATCAAGTGGTATTAGATAAACAAATTGAACGTCATTAGACGGTCTCGAGATCGTTTGCCAAGAGTCCGTGTTATTTCCAAAATTGGCAAGGCCGTTTGCAAGGTACTTTCTGCAACGTCTTGCCTCACGTGTACATCGACTCCTTAAGCAAAAACGTCTCAACGCGTGTACATGCGTATACACATGTAGACGCTGTCGCGTAATGAGCTGTAATTTACAAAGACGAGAAAGATAGGATCACTGACCTTCAGAAAATCGCGCAGCCAGGCGACTTCGGGTTTCGGGTCGCCCACAACCTCGCACTGGATGATCACGGTGTCGCCCTCCTGGGCCTCCGTCGACAAGGGCTTCGTCACGAAAAGCGGTGCCTTCGAGTAACTGTGAAAGTGGTGAAAATAACTCTTTTTTTATTGTTATTTTTTTTTTTTTTTTTTTTTTTTTTTTATTAGAAACCGGGAGTTTGTTTTTAAAGGAGTGTCCAAAGCAGGTTCTGGTCTTGTGCTCGTAATAATTTGCAATGTAAATCGCGCGGCTGTGGAGTTGATCGATAAATTATGTCGATTGCGAAGTAATGAATCAATTACGCGGCGCTGCACCGCTGTGAAAGGCCGAGAAAATCGCTGTGAGGGCTACTAGCGCGCGATCCATTGAATGAGCTTTTCAAAAGTCAATGATTACACGAACTACTGTCACAAAAGTAATTGTACGCTTCGAAAATGAAAACTCGCGCTTTACAATATATGTGTATAATCTCGTGTGCGTAATAATACCCATTTGCCACGGGTCATTAATTTTATGGCAAATTTTGTATGGAATAAATACATAATCACGTGAGAGAATTTCATACTACTGTTATTAGAGCGAAACTTTGTAATGGTTAGATGCATTAAAACTACTATGACGTTGAGGCTGCATACCTCACAAAATTCAACTTACGGAACATCTGTATCCGGTGGATTGACCAAGACTTGGGGCTGGTCCGAAGCGTTTGGCCCATCGTCAGACCCAACGATGGACACTGTGGTGGACGTCTCGGCCTTGCCGACCTCGTTAGAGGCGACCACCGTGTAAACACCTGCATCTCTGGCTGTGATTTTGGCCAGGACTAACTCAACCGTACCGTCGTGGCTCAACGACATCGCGGCACGCCTGCTCGGTCTCAACCGGATCCCATCTCGATGCCTAAATACAATACAATCCATAAACGAAATCCATACATCGATTTTTTGGAAAAAGAGAATACATCCAAGCAGCTACTTTTCATCGGATGATTATGATGCCAATTACCATGCAACTCCAACGCTGGGGTAGGCCTCGATCTGTGCCGTTAATCTCAATTCGCCACCAACTTTGACGGCGTACGCGATATCCAGACCATAGAGGAATTCGGGGGCTATGTAAGCTCTAATGCCCTTGTCAACTACGAGCATGCACCGACAGGACACCGAGCCGTTTGCATTTTTAGCGCATACCTCGTAGGTCCCGGAATCCTCCAAGCTCGACCGGGTAATTTCGAGCGTATGGAAATGCGACTCGTCGTTGTACATTGAACGCGTGGCTGAAATTTTACGGACAACTTTTCTTTGGCTTATGGAAGCAATGGAAACAGGATGCAGTTCACAATCCACATTTTTTATAATATAGTTCAGAGGAGCAACTATTGTATTCCAATCGAAAATGTTACAGTTATAGTCTTTTTTAAATTTCTCTACGTTGGTACAATTTTATCATGGGTGCATTGATAAACAACTTACAACTTTCGTGAATTTCCATTCCATCTTTGAACCAAGAAATTTCAGGCGCAGGATATCCGTGAACTTGGCACGTCAGTCTCACGGGATACGAAGTTTGAACTCTTCTGTCGCGAAGTCTCATCGTGAAACACGGTGGTCCATCTTCCAACAGCCCGTCGAAGAATCTTTTTTGGTGAAAATATAAAAAATAGTTCCAGTTTCAGGTGTATATGATTAAATTCTTTACGATTGTAGTAAGTACCTTTTCTTGAGGCGCTCGTCTGCGCTCAAAATTTTTGGATCACAAACCACCAGTACTCGGCCGTAGGATGAAACTTGCCCAGCTTTGTTTGATACTTGGCAAATATACCTACCGGTATCAACATCGCTTACATTTTCCAGAACTAGCGAACACCTCGATTTTTCGTTTTTAATCACATATTTAGAATCTAAGCTCGAATCGATCACCGTTGCCTCTCGCAGCCATTTAACGTCGAATTTCGAATCACTTCGAACCTGACTCAAAGGAATTCATAAAATGCATTTTTTAAAATTTTCTCATTCACGTTATATTAGCAGCTTTTTTTATGTTTGATGAGTTTGATTCATGGCAGGGTTGAAAAAAAAGTAAGCCAACGTAAAAATATTTCACTGCGATGGATGATGAGAAGCAAGCCAAACGAACAAAAAACGTCAGTGTTTGTATTGTGAGCTCACTTCGCATTCTAAATTGACTGTTGTGCCGGCGAGTGCTTTCAGTTGTCCAGGAAGGATTCTCACGAATTCAGGAATCTCGACGTTGTCGCTCACCGTCGCTGAACCTTTCATCGTCACTGACTCGCCCCATCCGTAACGATTCCTCGGGGTTACCCGGAACTTGTATTCACCGCCGGGTCGGAGGTTGAAAGCATCGAATGAGTTTATTGGCGAAATACCAAGCTATTTTCAACAGAAACACATTGTTCTTCATCAACTTGAACTTTGATGATAATTTTCTCGTCTTCGCCAGGAAGCGTAAAAAGCAGAATTTGTCGCTTAGCAGTGGAAATGAATGTTGAATGAGTGAAGCTTAAAAGTTTAGGTTAATTTTATTCTGACGAAATTTACAGATCAAGGAATGTCTGTGTGAAGAAAAAAAGACGCATTGAAACATAAAATATATTTATTTGATTTTTCAATTATTTAATTACTAATGTTAGATCGTCTTAAAACTAATTAAATATATACAGTATTTTTTATTATTATTATTATTTTTTTTTTTTTCAGTAAACAAGCGTGACTCCATCTTTTAGTATACCTTACAGTTAACACGAAATATTTAGCGGTGACATATACGTATGATACGTATGAAATTAGCCATTCTAAATAATGATGTTAATTGCTGTAGCAGTAAGCGTTTGTGTGTAAATTAGATATTATGTTTTTCAACCTCAACCCATCGTGCTCCTCCGTCTCCTCCCAGCTGCCAAGCGTCAACTCGGTATGCAATAACCGGGGCAGGTCCACGTTGATCTGCTTTTCCCCAGCTCAGGGATAGCCAATTTCTCCCACCATCAGTAACAATGGGTTCGGTACTTATTGGTCCTGGAACATCTGGATGAACAACAACAAATTAATCCAAAAAGTGCTTTACTTTTTTTCAGGTATTAAAATCCAATATCCGTACCCTATATGTCTTCAGAGAAATGAGAGATTGTCATAATAAAATCTTTTAATTGATTAATCATAAAAAATACATCATATTAAAAACTTGTAAAACATGGGGCTCGTCGTGTTCACAACTTTCACAACTGCTTGTAAAATATAAAGAGCGTTTTAAAAATAGCTACCAAGTGCTAGAAAATCATATTTTTGAAAGAGTGTTGCAAGCAAAATATAAATTTGTTCGATACCTTGGTATGAAAACAAGTTTGAATCTGAATAATTTCTGTTGTGCCACGATAATCTTAACCTTCTTAATAATTGTTTCTTTGACTCGAGCAGTCGCTGATCATCAGCAAAATCACACGTACCATAATTCATGGTTGTTTAAATCATCACTTGATAATTAACAAGTAATTGAAAATAGTACCGCTGACGAGCAAATAATTAATCCTTGAGCTTACAATTATATTCAAACACTTTTAAAGCGCGTACATATGTGTAGATGATAGAAAATCCGTGCGAGAATTTGGAGCGCGCGCTACGAACTAAATTTTGAAATTGCTCGGTCGCACCTCTCTTGACAAGTTGCTAGTGGGGAAAGAGATCGTACGAAAATAGCTCTCGCCAAGAGAAGTTGCCGTAAAATAAGTGCGTGGGTAGTTAGGACAATAATTTTTAGTTATTTTAACCTCTTATGCAACTGAAGTTTTTCGATACAACAGTTCTAATAGCTTTTCTTTGCATGATCTATTGGTCGGTGATACATAAAATAAATATACGATCAATGGAAAATGAAAATTTTACGATGATAATTTTAGCATTTCAAAAATGATTCTTAAGGGTCATTGTAACGTCTGATTACTCACCTCTTAAATAAGATTCCTGTTCCTTGATATGTATATCAGATAAGCGATCCGACAGACTTAGCCTTTCTGCGGTAGGCGTTAAGGATCTTGCTCGTTGTTTAATCTAATCAGAAAGTAAAAATAATATTTTATAAACTACATGGGATAACTATATGATTTTAATATCATGACACGTTTTAAAAAAAAATTTAATATAAATCTGTGTACAACACTAAACTATGATTGCTAATTGTATCACGAAAATTTTATTCTACATTATTTTTTATTGAAATTACTAAATAATACCTTTAATGTGAAAAATAATCTGTCACAGCCATAGATGTTTTTTACAAGTATGCAGTATGTTCCCTCGTCATCCGAATTTACCCTGTTTAGGGTCAGTCTTACGTAGTCATCTATTATTTCTTTGTGAGATCGTGGTCCATCCGTTATGTCTCTTATACCCTTCATCCATACAACTATTTTCAAAAAATCGTATAAATGTATTATAGATAATAAAATTTTTCAATGTTCAAAGAGCATTAAAAAATATTACCTCTAGGCCTTGGAGTACCACTCATTCTAAACGATATGGATACGGGCTCTCCACTTGTTACGTACATCACCTTTTCAACGGGTCTCGAAATAAACATAGCTGGTTTTCCAAGATCATCAAATTTACTTAACGGTATAACTTCAACAGTTGCACTTGTATCAACATGACCATACGCATTGCTCACGCGTGCAATGTAAGTACCGGCCTCCCCTTCTGTAGCTTCGGGAACAACGAGCGTATAAACTCCAGATTCGGCGTAAGTACGAATTTTGGGACTTGTGATTATTTCTTTTCTTTCTCCTCTGTCACGGAGCCACGTTACATTCGGTGTTGATGTATCTGAGAGTTTCAAACATATTTGAAATACGTGCATGTTCAATAATCTAACTTAATTTTTTTACAATTTCTCATTTACCTTTTATTTCAACCTGAAGAGCTATTGTTCCTCCAGCAGGCACTTTATAATCAGATAAAGAAGTTGATATTTTTGGCAATTTTTCTCTTCCTTTTCTCAAATCATGAATACGTTTATCAAATACATAATCTTTGTGTTCTCTTCTGACACGTTTATTTTTGAAATCTGGAAAAAATTTCTTTAATACAAAATTAAAAACAAGTATTTGCATTTATCAGCAAAAGACAAATAGTTACCATCAAAGTGAACCATGTGATGAATTTTATCAGCATTTTTATCATTACTTGCTTTACAAACATATTGTCCACTATCTGATACATCAGGATTTGATATGTGTAAGCGGCAAAAGCCATCATCTTGAATAGATTGTCTGTAACGGCCACCTTTAAGTGGTCGTTCATCTTTAAGCCATGAAACTGAAGGAGTTGGCTGGCCACGTACGCGAGTTTCAAGGATTAACTCTTTATCAGACAATCGATATTTATCTATAAATAAGAATCATGATCAATGGACACTCACTATATCTTTATTTAAACTTATGATAATTTGTGAGAGTTAAAACAATTTAGTAAGGCTTCATACACTCAAATAAATTTAATTTTTTTTTCTCACAATAACGTATTACTTAATGTAAATACCTCTTAAAGCAGATGTAAACGTAGGCCTTAAGGGAGAGTATTCGAAAGTTGAATAAATTCGTACAGTAGCTTCAGTTGTAGATTGTCCATAAGAATTTTTATCAGTAGCAACGCAGGTATAATAACCAGCATCTTCTAACTCAGCAGAAATAATCTCCAATGTAGCAATGCCGTTTTCATATTTTACGCGTTCACGTCCACCAGGTCGAATGCGATCTCCATTCTTTGTCCAGTGTACCTGTGGTTCTGGTTGTCCAATAACTGTACACATCAGCCTTATGTGAGAGCCCTCAGCTACCGTGCAGTTGGTCAATTTTGTACAAAAAGTTGGACCTTTCATTCTCTAAAATAGTACAATAAAAGTTAATTTTTAGTATAGACGAGCATAAATCTGATTTTTTATATATTTATATCAATAATGATCAAGTATAATAGTCATCAATATCAAACATCAAGTTATAGCTGACGAGTACATTCCAAAACATTTACACTTACATCTGGTAATCTAGTTTTTGAAGATTTTGTTTCAGCTTTTCCTTCGTAAATTATTGTAGGATTTCTTGATTCAAACCTTCTACGAGATCGACTAAGTGCTAGACTCTCTGATACCGATAAAGAATAGTCGTTACTATTAAATGATTTAGGTGTGTATGTTGGGCGTTCAAATTCCTTTTTTATGTTATCGTGTGACCCATAATACGACTTTTTTTTAGGTTCTAATTCATATTGTAAGAAAGAATTCGAGTAAGCTCTATACTTTTTAGAAAAATCAAAACCATACGATATTCTCCCTGCTGTCGTTAAATCTAGAATACTCGTACCACTGAATAAAGAAGGATATGAAGATCGCAAAGTCTTATCTGAACGTGGCAAGTCCTCTCTTGATTTTGATAAAAATGTATTTTTTCTGTTAGGGTATAGTCGATGCGTATCTAATACGTCATGTTTTAAACGAGACAAATCACAAAGTGATGATTTCTTGTAATCAAAACTTATCGGACTTCCAACTCGTCTAATGGTAGGTCCATCGTAAGATGAGTAAAAATTAAATTTTGCACAGTTTGAGAGAAGATTTTTATTTCTTTTGTAATGAAAATCTATCTTTTTTACTTCATCCCGTAAAGTAGGACTTGACCGATCATTAAGTAAAATCATTTTACTTTCCTTAATTTGATCTTCACCTCTTTTTGATTCAAGACAAGTTACGGATCTCTTATTCGACGAATTACTATCAACATTAAACTTCATTTCCCGGTGATAATCACTTTTTAAAGCTTCAAATCTAGATTTACAAGGCAAAGAATCTTCATTTGTGTATTGATAAAGATTTTCGAAAGTTCTAGTTTTAGGTGAAGACTCAATCGTATATCTATCATAACTTAAATATTCTGTACTTCTAACCATTTTACTACCACCCGTTGCTGTAAATTTACTTATATTTGTTGTTTCTTCCACAGCTCTTGCAACATCTACACCGTTTCTAATGCGTCTTGTACCTTCTAAAGTGCTTTCATTTTTTGTCCATTTATCTTTTTGATTTTCTTCACTAATTACATACTCCTTCAAATTACTTTCTTCTCTACTACTTCTCTTACCACTTACTACTTCTTCAGTTATAATTGCCTTTTTCCTCCGATCACATACCTCCTGTTCACGTGTCTTCGTATGTTGATCCATAGTAATATTAACTGTTTCCTCCTTCAAACGTTGCGTATCTTTCTTGATATATTTAGTTTCTGCACTAATTTCTTCGCTAACGGCTTCATCTTTTATCATACCTTCTACTTCATCTACTTGAGTTTTTTCAGCCTCCTTCTGTTGTGGCTTTTTATCTTCTACTTTTAATTTGTCTTCTTCAGCCTTCTTATGTTTTATGTCATTTTCTAATTTTACAGCCTCCTTCTCTTCCTTTTCTTCTAGCCTCATATTTTCTTCCTTTTCCGTCATATCATGTTCCGCTAGTACATTTTTAACTTTTTTAACTTCCGTCTGTTTTCGAATTTTATTTTCTTTTTCTTGAGCCTTCTTAAGTTTCAGCTCTTCTTCTAACCGTATAGCTTCCTTCTTTTCTTCTTCTTGTCTCAGTTTTTCGTTTATTTCCTTCTTATCACGTTCCATTTGTTTTGCCTTAGCTTTTTCAGCCTCTTCCTGTTGTCGCTTTTCATTTTCTTCTTCTTCAGCCTTTTTACGTTTCAATTCTTCTTCTAATCGTGTAGCTTTTTTCGTTTCTTCCACTTGTCTTAGTTTTTCTTCCATTTCCTTCTTATCACGTTCTATTTGTGCTGCTTTAGCTTTTTCAGCCTCCTCCTGTTTTCGCTTCTCATTTTCTTCTTCCTCAGCCCGTTTACGTCTTAATTCTTCTTCCAATCGTGTAGCCTCTTTCGTATCTTCTTCTAGTCTTAGTTTTTCTTCCATTTCCTTCTTATCAAATTCCATTTGTGCTGCTTTAGCTTTTTCAGCCTCCTCCTGTTGTCGCTTCTCATTTTCTTCTTCTTCAGCCCATTTACGTCTTAATTTTTCTTCCAATCGTGTAGCTTCTTTCGTTTCTTCTTCTTGTCTCAGTTTTTCATCCATTTCCTTCTTATCACGTTCTATTTGTTCTGCCTTAGCTTTTTCAGCCTCTTCCTGTTGTCGCTTCTCATTTTCTTCTTCCTCAGCGCGTTTACGTCTTAATTCTTCTTCCAATCGTGAAACTTCTTTCGTTTCTTTTTCTTGTCTTAGTTTTTCTTCCATTTCTTCCTTGTCACGTTTCATTTGTTCTGCCTTAACTTTTTCAGCCTCTTCCTGTTGTCGCCTCTCATTTTCTTCTTCCTCAGCCCGTTTGCGTCTTAATTCTTCTTCCAATCGTGTAGCTTCTTTCGTTTCTTCTTCTTGTCTCAGTTTTTCATCCATTTCCTTCTTATCACGTTCTATTTGTTCTGCCTTAGCTTTTTCAGCCTCTTCCTGTTGTCGCTTCTTATTTTCTTCTTCTTCAGCCCGTTTGCGTCTAAATTCTTCTTCCAATCGTGTAGCCTCTTTCGTTTCTTCTTCTAGTCTTCGTTTTTCTTCCATTTCCTTCTTATCACGTTCTATTTGTTCTGCCTTAGCTTTTTCAGCCTCCTCCTGTTGTCGCTTCTCATTTTCTTCTTCTTCAGCCCGTTTGCGTCTAAATTCTTCTTCCAATCGTGTAGCCTCTTTCGTTTCTTCTTCTAGTCTTCGTTTTTCTTCCATTTCCTTCTTATCACGTTCTATTTGTTCTGCCTTAGCTTTTTCAGCCTCTTCCTGTTGTCGCTTCTCATTTTCTTCTTCTTCAGCTTTTTTACGTCTTAATTCTTCTTCTAATCGTGTAGCTTCTTTCGTTTCTTCCTCTTGTCTCAGTTTTCCTTCCATTTCCTTCTTATCACGTTCTATTTGTTCTGCCTTAACTTTTTCAGCCTCTTCCCGTTGTAGCTTCTCATTTTCTTCTTCTTCAGCTTTTTTACGTCTTAATTCTTCTTCTAATCGTGCAGCTTCTTTCGTTTCTTCCTCTTGTCTCAGTTTTCCTTCCATTTCCTTCTTATCTCGTTCTATTTGTTCTGCCTTAGCTATTTCAGCCTTTTCCTGTTGTCGCTTCTCATTTTCTTCTTCGTCAGCCCGTTTCCGTCTCAATTCTTCTTCCAATCGTGTAGATTCTTTCATTTCTTCTTCTAGTCTTAGTTTTTCTTTCATTTCTTGTTTATCACGTTTCATTTGTTCTGCCTTAGTTTTTTCAGCCTCCTCCTGTTGTCGCTTCTCATTTTCTTCTTCGTCAGCCCGTTTCCGTCTCAATTCTTCTTCCAATCGTGTAGCTTCTTTCGTTTCTTCTTCTTGTCTAAGTTTTTCTTCCATTTCTTCCTTGTCACGTTTCATTTGTTCTGCCTTAACTTTTTCAGCCTCTTCCCGTTGTAGCTTCTCATTTTCTTCTTCTTCAGCCTTTTTACGTCTTAATTCTTCTTCCAATCGTGTAGCCTCTTTCGTTTCTTCCTCTTGTCTCAGTTTTCCTTCCATTTCCTTCTTATCTCGTTCTATTTGTTCTGCCTTAGCTTTTTCAGCCTCTACCTGTTGTTGCTTCTCATTTTTTTTTTCTTCAGCCTTCTGAAGATTTTGCTCTTCTTCTAATTGTATAGTCTCTTTTGTTTCTTTTTTTTGTCTCAATTCTTCTTTTTCTTCCTTTATTACGGGTTGTATTTCTGCTACATATTTATAGTCTCTTAGGTTTTGTTCCTCAATTATGAATTGCAATCGATCTCTAAGTTTTTGCAATGGAGCAAGTAATAATTGTAACATGTGGCTAACTTCACCTAACAATGGTTTGTCTTCTAATACAAGAGTTTCTTTTTTTTTAGTTTTTAAACTTTTTGACAATGTAGGTAATTGTAGTTCTAAGTTTTCTAATAGTATGCCGAGATTTTGTAATGCGTGTAATCGGTCATTTTCCAAAGCTGTTTCATCTTTGTGTTCTGAATTTTCTTTTGTTTTTCGGACATTATCAATTGATATTTTTAAGTTTAATAAACACTCACTGATAGTATTATAAGAAGTCATAGTTGTTTCCAATGCTATGAGTGCTTCTAGAGTTTTGGGTGCTTCAATAAGTAACGGTAGAATTTCTTGCAACTCATAAAGTGGTTCGCTAATAACAAACCATAACGCGCTTTCGACTTTCCTTTTTTCATCATCTACTTTTGTTTCTTCTCTTGGATACTGAACTTTTGCATCTGATTCCTGATTTTCTATGGATTCAGATTTTTCTAGGTTTTTATTCGGTTTTTTATTTTTTTTGTTAATTTCTTCTTGTGTTACGTTTTCGGTCTTTAATTCCATATTTAGTTTGCTCTGTGTATCTTTACTATTTTCTACGTCTTCTGTTTTTGTACTTAATTCTTTTTTCTTTTTAAAATCTTCTGATACTTGTTTTTTAATTTTACTTTCAGGAACATCTTGTTGGTCTTTAATATTCGTATCATCTACACATAATACTTTTGCTTTACTTTGAGCTACTTCGATGAAGTTTTCACGTTCTTCACCTGATTCTTGCTTTATTAAAAATTCCTTTTTAACACAAGATAAGTGAGTATTGTTTTCAATTTCTGAAAATGTTTGAAGTTCTTGAAACATTACCTTTTCTTGACAAGAATCTTTCAATTCAGCTTGATCGCTTCTTATAAAATCACATATATTACCAGTAACATCTTCAATATTTTCAGTATCTTCTGCCTCAGCAGTGTGTAGCTTGAGTTTTTGCTTATCAGTTGTCACTTGATCTGTTATGCAAGAATCGTTTGTTTCGTGGGAAGAAACTTTTTCAGCAGAAATACTCCTAACGCACTCTGCACTTTTTGCTTGATAAGTAGAGTCATGTACTTTTTCAGACAACTCATCAGTTGTAACATGTTTAGTTGGTAACTCTAAGGACTTTTCTTTAACTGTCCTTATGGCTGCCACCTCTTCTATATTTTCAACCATAGCTTGCATATCAGACTCTTCAGAACCTTCTTGGGATACTATTTTTTCAACGACTAATTCGTGGCATGATTCATTGGTAACTTTGACTTTTTCATATTTTGAAAGCACTGACTTTATATCCTGTTCACTTGAAATAAGATGGTCACTTTGCAACTCAGCTAAATTTAAAACGCTTCCGATGGGTTGTTCATCCATATGTGGAATAAAGTATGTTATTTCTTCAACACTTTCAATGGCCTTTCTTGTTTTTATTGTCTCTAGATCTATCTCCGAAATTTCCAAATCACACGGTACTTGCTCTTGAACTATCAGTCCTAAATGTTCTCTTAAGTCATGAAGTGGTGCAATCAATGTTTTTAGAGCGGTGCTGACATCACTACTATAAATCATTTCACTTGTTTGTAATGCAATTTCTTCTTTTTCCATGTTCTGATCTGCAAGTATCGGTAGATGCTCTCCTAATTTTTCTAAGGCAACAGCTAAATTTTTCATAGCGGGTAAACTTTTTTCTTGCCAAGACGTAAGAGTTATTTGTTCAGAATTATCACTGACAATTTGCTGCATGGCTGCAATTGAAGAATACAAATCAGTTAAACGTTGCATGATAACTTGATTCTGAGCAGCACTTGGTTCTCTAATACTAATTTCTGTAGGAGTTTCTATGATTGTTAAAATTGACTGCTGTAAGTTATTCAAAGGTTCAATTATCATGGACCATGAAGCTGTAATACTATGTCGCCTATCAGGAATCTCTCCTAAAGATTCAATAATATTCACAGAATCTTTTTCTACTGACTTATTTGCTGCACCTTCTGTGTGTACAATACTTTTTAATGGTGACTCCTCTAATTTTTTATGTTCTAAATCAATTAAACTACATGATTCCTTTTCATTTTCTGAAATCGTCTCTTCAGTAGCAAACTTTAAAGTAGTCAAACTTTCAGTTTCTTGCTTTGATACTTCAATAAATTCATCAACTATAGTTTCAACTGTTGTCAAAATTGTAGGAAGTTTACCGACTAATTCCTTTTTTTTATCTTCTTGTGGCTTTTCAGTTTTAGAATCAATTAAACTTTTTTCATCACCAATAATAATTTGTTCTACAGTTTGGGAACGCGATGAAACAGAAGCATCTTCATAGTTTTTTGAAATTTCAGTTATAGTTTGCTTTATACTATTAAGAGGTACTGTGACTGCAGATAAAGTTTCAATGACAGAAAATTTTTCGTTGGCTCCCTCTATCGTCAGCTCATTTTGAAGTTTTAAAAATGTTGAAGCCAAATTTGAAGTACATTCCCCTAATTCTTGTAAAAGACTTACAGAATCTTCTTTTAAATTTAAACTTAAATCTTGCTTTACTGATTCCAAGGATGAAAGTAAATGTTTTGCAGGATATAAAAATCCTTCAATAATTGCTTCTTCATCTAAAGGTTGATCTGAAGATTGTGAAAATTGAATTTGAGCCAATTGAATCTGTTTTGATAAAGTTTCTAAGGGTTGTAAAATAGTATCTAATGATGGTTTATCCATTTTCTCCTTAATAATAGTAATTTTTTCTCCAAGTTTCTGCAAAGGTATAATAGACCTTTGTTGTAAAGTTTCTAAACAACTTTGTCGACGTTGATAATTAGCTTTGCTGTAAAATAATATACAATTAAAACTTAATAAAATATGAGATCAATATTTTTATAAGTGCTTTGATTACCTTATTTGATTTTGAAATGAAACTATAGCAGAATCTAATGCATCAACCGATGTTGTAATAAAGTTTTTCAATATACTCATGTTTTCAGTATTATTAATTTCATTGCGTATTTTGCTGATACCAAATCTTACTTCTTCCACAGCTCGCATCATAACATTTTTTCTTTCATCCAGCAAGCCAGTATCAGAAATAGATGTTTTTCTACAACTTTTTACCACGGACAGAGAACTTTGTAATTCAACCAGAGGTTCAATCAAATATTTTAAAATTGAAACAGTGTTTTTATTACTTTCATCGTGATAATCTGCAGTTTCTATACGATTGTACAACTCATTCAAAGAATCACGAAATTCGCCAATTGGTGTAATCAAAACATTGGCTATATCTATTTCTAAATTATCTTCAACGGCCGTATCGAGAGGTATTTCATGCATTTTTTCATTGATAATATCGAGTGGTTTAAAAATATTACGTAATGTACTAAGTATTTCTTGTCTAGAGCTAACTTCATCAAGTGCAAGAGGAATCTGAAATTCTATATCTTCAAGTACTCGTGCCATAGCATCTAAACTTACACGACTTGATGTTTCTTCACTTTCTACTGTGTACGAATGTGCTTCCAATGCTAGTTGCAAAACATTAAATTCAATAGCTCGTATTGGTTGATCCAGCCGATTTAACAAAAGTACTTCTGGTGCTCCATGATCCTGAGTTTGAGATAATGCTTCACGAACTTCTAAAATTGGTTGCAATAGTTCTTTTAGAGATAGTGATATTTTTTCCGCCCCTTCACAAGATTCAGCATGAGATGATTCAGATTTTTCATCTGATGTTTCTATAGTCATGTGAGAAATATTTGAACGAACAACTAATATAGTTCTGCGCAGATTTTCAAGAGCTTCAGCTAAACGAGACACGGGATGAGATGTAAACTCTTGCTCAAATTCATCTAGAATTTCTGATATGTCTTGCTGAATTTCTTGCAAAGATTGGGAGATAATGAGGGCGAATTCTTCTTTTGGATAAATTACATGTTTATCTGAAATTTTGTCCGATCTTTTATGTACTTCGTCATGAACTTCAAATACTCTGCCTGCATTCTCACCAATAAAGATTCGATCGACTATATTTGGCTCATTACTAAAACTATTTTCATCTTTTGGAGCAATTTTGTTCGATGAATTTTTTAAACCTCTTTCTATAAATGAAAAGTCTGAAATTTCTAATGATCCTTCATCGAGTTCGTCTTGATTTTTTATACTTTGTAATTCAGCTTTCTCTAACAAGTTTCTGTGGTCAAAATCTGCAGATGAATAACTTTCAGATATTATGCTATATTCTTCTTCGACAGCGGTTTTCGTTGAAGGTCTCGTGTGCAGAACAATATCTTTTTTCAAACCATCAATTACATCAATTATAGAATGAATTTCTTCAGTTTGAATGATTTCATCTGCAAAATTTACCATTACTGCTTTAAGCCTGGAAAAAATTTATTTAAAAAAACATTTTTTTAATCAATAAATATACGTCATAAAAAGTAATGTTTTCACCTTTCAATTGGTTGAATTACTTCAATGGCTATTTTTTGTTCTTGTAACGTACTATCTTCAGTTATCAAAGCATCTTCGAATTTTAATAGTGGTTCTTTCAAACTTGATAATTCATTAACCAGACTTTCTATTTTTGGGTAGGAGGTCATTGAAATTTTGTCTGTAGAAATAGCTGTATTGCCAATGATTTGTCTTAAATCACTAACCGTTTGAAATATACGAGATGATTCAATATTTCCAATAGTTTTTTCACACTTGTCCATTATTGTAGCTAATTCGAAATGCACCGTACTTAACTCTGATGCCATTCGTAAACTATTAACAACCTGTTGCATACTTCGTTCTTCATCAAAACTTTTGACTTCTTGAATATTTATTCCACTTTTATCTTCAAGAGTACCTATTATCATTGGAATATGTTGTTTTAATTCCTTAATAATTGTATGAATTGGTTGTATCGCATCTGAAATCTTATTAATCGATTCAAATGTTTGAGCATTGTGAATAACAGTTTGGACAACATTCTCGAGTGAATCAAGAGGCAATATTAAATCTTTAATTATATTTAATTCTTCTGGTACTGGATCCATCGTAAGTGATAACTGCAAGTCTATTAAAGGCTCTTTTAAATTAATCAGTGCATTAATGGTTTCATCTTTTTTCAATGTTGTTGTTTTATGAACAGCAAATGACACTGCATTCCTCAATTCTGCTAAACTCAAAGCTAATTCAGATTGAAGAATTGGAGATGCTTTTTCTTGATCAATTCTTTCTATTTTACCTAAAACAGCGTTTACTGAGGATTGAACATCAATAAGAGGATCCAGGATTATTTCTGGTAAATTAGCATTTTTATCAAAATCTTCATTTGTTTCCAATTTTGATTTCGAAAGTTGTTCTGCAGCAGCAACTAAAGACGTCTTTAAATTGACAACAAAAGCTGTTCTGTAATCACTTTCATATCCTTCAAGCGCAACTACAAGTGCATCTAATCTTGAAAGTATTTCATTAAACGCGTATGACATTTGATCTACTTCTTTATATGTTTCTTCAGATGAATTATTTTGAAGCATACATTTCGATGACCGTTCAAGATCTTCTAATGGTCGTGACAAAGATTCTACAAGTACAGCATCTATATTTTCTGTCCATCCACCAAACTAAAAATAAAGTCATTATTTACTTTAAATCTGGAGTAAAAATTATCAATAATAAAGACGTATGAAATTAAAACATCATTATGGCAACGTATATACTAATTAATTGTTAAATTAATACACTATTATTGTACAAAAAATACCTGGTTTAATGTAATACTGCTTAAATACGCTTTCAATACATTATGAATAATTTGTAAAGCTGATATTATCTCATTTCTAGCAGCTGCATTTACTTTTTCGAGATTTGATCCAAGTTGGTCGGTAATTTGAATCGTTCGTTCAAGTATTACAGGACTTACGCTAACATTGCGACCAGATAATTCATATTCAAACTTTGATAGGCCAAAAAAAATTTCATCAACAGGATCGATTAACGACTCCATGATTGATAAGTTAGTTTGAATGTTATCTTGGCGCTTGATTAATTCCAGTCCTCTCAAAAGTTCTTCAGTGGGACCTCCAATGGTTTCTAATAACGATATTCGCATAGTTTGAACAAGCGATCTGTCACCCGCATTTTTCAAAGCTTTCGTTTCAATGTCAGCAACTATTTCACATAGATTTTGTACTGGAATTACAACATTATTCGTTAAAAATGCATTAATAAATTCTTCATCTTCGGAAAGATAATCTGAATCTATCAAAGCTTCCCGAATCACTAAAACAGGGTCAGAAATTTGCCTCAGTAACTCAACTAATCGTTCTTTATTCGATCTTGAAGAAGGTCTTTCCTCCTCATTTTCGAAAGATACTTTCGTTTCTAAAGATTTTTTATGTTTAATTTCATCTTCACCACCCATTAAAGATTCTTCAAAACTACTTGTTTCGCCTATTTTTCGTTTTTTTTTAGACTCTTCTCTTTGCCGTTCCTTTTTCACCATGCCAGTAACCGAGTCTAATAATGGATCGTCAATATCTAGACTTAAATCTTTACTCATACTTCTTTTTTTAGTTTCTTTTCGCTTGTTGTCAGCTTGCATGGAACTTTCTGCTTTTGTGTGAACCGAAGAAAGAGCATCTGCAAATGCCTCGCTATCCATGTCTATTTCAAAATCAAATCCATCTTTTTTCTTACTTAAAGTTGGTCCTCTCGCACTGTGATAACTTTCTGATTCGTGTTCAAGTACCTTCGAAGAAATACTTCCAGATTTTCTTCGAGGAGGTTTTTGCGGTGATTTTCCTTCATCAAATGATTCTGTTAGCGGTGGTGAAGAAAGAGATACACCATCTATGATAGACAGATCTTCTAAATCGGCTTCAGTGCGTAAGTCGTCACCTTCTTCAAGGCTAACGAAATAATCTGGCGATACATCGATAACTACTGCTTCCATGAGTAAGTTACCAGAGGTTGAAGATTCCTTGACAAAACGCATAGGTGGTAGTTCTACGACGTTTTGTTCTGTAATAAGTTACAATATTAACTATGTTTTCAATCCATTCGATTTATAAAATAGTTACAAATTCTTAAGAAGAATTTTATAATATTTAAGCGGTACTGAATGTAAATTATGCTGAAAAAAACTGTAATAAAATGAATGGGTAACCTGTAACGTTTTCTGAGAGCTGGTCTGCATACATTTCTACTATTTTTAACGCATCTTCTTCTGTAAGATCAGGTGTTTCATAAAGACTCACTGAAATCTCTTTTCCATCAAAACTAAATGAAACATCGCCTTTATCGTCAACAGTCATGGAATGATCAGTTTGCGCAGTATCCAAAAGCTGTGA
This sequence comes from Copidosoma floridanum, assembly GCF_000648655.2. Next base: position 4,382,535 of record NW_019379674.1, read on the forward strand.
TGTTCTTTCTTCGTGTATAGTAGATAATGAAAAGTGTCGTGCCAATTCACGTTCGCGATCTATTTTTGATGTCATTGGTAATGTCGATGCTGAAGAAACACGATCTGTAATAAGCAAGTATCAATTTTATTTTATTTTCATAAATAAAATAAATCGACTTTATTGATAAACGAAAAGGTAACCGCAAATCACGCGAATCAAGATAAAATGATAACGACGGACGGTTGGGCGTCATTAGTTGTAAATTAAGTCCCACGAAATTACAAATTTTTTTAAAAATTTTAAGAAAATTTTTAATTAAATTTCATTCTTAAACTTTCTCACAATTACATTTAATTTCCTTTACCTTCAAAGCCTAAAAGAGATGCTGAACTGCTTACAGATCCCATGCAACTACTCGCCTGAGTAAGAAATATGTTATATAAGTTAATTATTTATGTTATATTATTTTATTGTTTTGATGATTCACCTCTACAGTGTAGGTGCCCAAACAACAAGTTCCATCCTGGCCTGAAGTTATCCTATGTATATCACCAGGTTTAAGTTCTTTACCATCTTTGTACCACTTGAGTACAGGCTGTGGTACACCAATGACTTTGCACTCGAGATTAACAGCACCTCCTTCGGACAGAATAGCACGCAAGTTTTCCAAAAATACGGGTTTCTTATAGTGCTTTGGAATGATAAGTTTTAGAAAGCACGAAGTTACACTTTGACCGAAATCATTGCTAGCAACGCACTTCCACTCGGCCTGGTCACAAAACTCAAGTCTCTTTATTTCTAAATGACATATGCCGAGAGTTTCTTTTTCAACTCGATATTTTTCTTCTTTTTCTACTGGATGATCGTCACGATACCAAGCCAATATTGGTTCTGGCATTACGCTAACTACAAATCATAATTTCAATTCACTATTCGATCACGTAAAGGTGACCACTTACTAAAAAGACAGCATATAAATAATTTACCTTGTACTGAAAATCTAAAGTTTTCACTGATTTTAGCTTCAGTACTTCTTAAACCTTTTATGAATTTCGGCGGCTGATTGGTTGTCAAAAGCTGAAGTCGTTCTTCTTCATTAAGTTGATTTTGAATATCTTCCACTGTCAATTCTGCCGTACTTCTGGCTTCACCCATGCAACTAGATGCAACACAGCAGTAGGATCCTAAAGATTAAATTCAGATTCTTGGCATTATCTTTTGCTAAACCTAATTAGTATAGTAAATGATCGTTACCTAACGAATTTGTTCCGGTAAGTTGGTAAACATCTCCTGGTTTGAGTTCTTGTCCATCTTTGAACCATCTCAATAGAGGCGTTGGAAAGCCAACAACTTTACACTCAAACGATACAAGACCTTCGTCCGTCAATACTGCTTTTAAACTCTCCATAAAACGAGGCTTTCTATAGTTCTTTGGAACTGTCAATAAGTACATTTATGCCATTAATTTTTCATCAAATGAAAAAATGTAAAATAGCTTTTTTTTCATCTTACTGGACATAGCAACGAAACAAGTGGTGAGTTGTTTAACGTTGTCTGCGCTTGTGGCGACACATTTCCACTCTCCTTCGTCAACGGCTTCTACTGGATTTACTTGTATTGAATAACCCCCAAGTCCATCTTCTATGATTTTGTAACGCTCCCCAGCTTCCACTCGACCTTCTTTGTTGTACCATGTGATTTCTTTTGGCCATGGTGGTACTTTTACTGAAAGAATAATTTTGACTTGTGAGATTTTTTCATTAGAAAAGTGAAAATTTGAATTTCTGACGAATTCCCACCTCGACAGGACAATAGTATACTTTCTCCGATTCGACAAGACTCGTCCTTTAAAAGTGTAGTGAAAATAGGCGGCTCTCCTGTTACGATTAGGGTGTCGGCTGGCTTCAAGGATCCTTCTCTACTTCCCTTACCAACAACGTGAACCTGAAAACAAGCCAACATATCTAAAATGTTCACACATCTCGGACTCTTTTTCATTTGCTTACTCTGGACGATGAATAAGCTGTGCCCATGCAAGATCTTGCCACGCACGAGTACGTCCCAAGCGATGTGGGATCGTCTGGGTTCGCAGTCAGTGCGAATACATCACCAGCCTTAATTTCCTTGTTGTCTTTGAACCAATTGAGAACTGGCGTAGGTACTCCAATGACCTTACATTCTAACGATACGGTGCCGGTCTCGGTCAGCAAAGCTCGAAGTTCACTCACAAACTCTGGCCTCTTGTAAGCTTTTGGAACTATAAATTTTTGCACATGTTTAAGAAATCTTTTATAAAAGGCATTTTTTTTTAACAATGACATACTTGATTTTGAAAAATTGAAATATTTGAGATTGCTGTTCGAGAAAACAAGCATTACTTTTGTGCATCAAATCTTCAAAAATTCCTACCAAGAACATTGAGATGTGATGTGCAGGATGATCGACCGGATCGGTTTTCAGCCATACAGGTCCAGTGTCCTTGGTCCTCGACGGTCACAGGTGCGACGTCGACGCAATAAAAATTTCCTTCGTGGACAAAGGAGAATCTTGGACCTGTCTGGATCGGTTCGTCGTTTCTGTGCCAAATTACCTGCAACCGGATTAAAATAAAGTGTATCCGCTACCAGTATTAAACCTTGTCCTGTTCTTTTTTCCTTCTACCAATAAAACCATTTGCTCAGGTTGATGAATATGAATAAATTACCGAATTGGCCGAGGAGTGAGTGAGTCCTCGAATAAAATGGCTAAATATATTATGTTCTTCTTCACAAGTAGTTGATGAGGTTCAATCATCTTAGAATATCTTAGAATGCAGAGAGGACAATCCAACTTTTAACAATAGCTATTCAGAGTGTTATGAAACTGTTTGAATTTTTTCAATGTTTTCAACCACACAATTTTTTACTTATGGAATTTCAACTCTCCGTTCAAGCTCTGAAGGACAGCAATGCAGTTTTTTTTACCAAAAACTCGTTTTATTGATGAATATTTAACTCTTCATACAAGGTCTTGAGGACAGCAATACTTTTGAGGTCCTTTTTCATTAATAAAAAGTTTGTGGTAAAAAATATTTTAAAAATTCACACAGTTTTCTAACACTTTAAATAACGATTGTTAAAAGTTGTACTGCTGTCTTTGCATTTTGAAGAATATCATCAAGGTATTTCGTGATGAAAATAAAAAAAAAAGTTCAAAGTAACATTTCTTATTTATCCATAATATGTATATTTAAAAAGATAAATATAATTTGTCCACGTATTAAAACTCATCGATTTCAATAAATCAGTCATAACATTTACTTTGTTGAGTTCGCAACTAGCAATAAATTTTCCAATTAATTAAAACCAGATCACTCGAGCTCAACATCAATCTTCAAATAATGGTACATCATACCTAAAACCGATGTCATAATTTAACGGCCGAAATTTCAGAGCATAGCCAATAAATCATCATCGCGAATATTCCTGCAGAGTTAATCGAGTAACTTTGCATCAAGAGCCACTCTACCGAGGTGTAATAATAGTCCAGCAAAGTGAGTTCACAGACTCCCCTCCGCTGATCGGCTCTTGCCTAAATACGCCTGAAAAACGACGATTCCATACCATCGATCAAGATGAAAACGCGGAAGACGTTGGCTCTCGTTGTTCGAGCCCGCAAGGGTGCTTTGAACTATCTCGTTAACTTGCACGCTCCGAGCTTGCGCTTACCGATGCGCGCCACTGCGAACCAGATTTAGGTGATTCTCTGGGCTACTCCGTTCCTCCTCTTTGTGCTTTTTCGAGTTATCTCGGATTCATTGTTTCCGTCATCGTTTATTTTCGTACTTTTCGCGTCTGATGCTTACGAACATTGCATCCTATACTGTGAGAATCGATCCCTTCAAAATTATTTGTAGATTTTAATGTAAAAAATTTTTAACAATTAGATTATTTTTTTTTTTTTTTTTTTACACCACGCAACTAATTACATTGGCTTTTAAGCGAATCCGTAGATGTATATGTGGAAAAATGTTGAGGTGTACAAAACGTTTGAGATAATTAGACCAATTCATCATTAAACTAATTTAAGGAAAGATGTGTATTTTGGAACGCGTTGTACACACGAATATCTATAAACCGTAGAACTGGGCTCGACGGTGTATAAATATCACACGAGCTTTTAATTTAGCGGATTATCACCTCTATTTTACACGTGTTCGGGTCGAAATGTACATTTCACTTCTCTAGTTTTGAAACGAGTAATAATGGAATTAATAATACTTATAATTTTACTCTCGTCGATTCAACCGTGGCATGCATATAATATTTCAATACTTTCATTCCAACTATTTCTCAAGCCGTTTGTACACTTACGTAATAGTTGAGTTCAAACGAGTTAAAATTTTCTTCATCATTGATATGGTAAAAATACATTGTTCAAAGAGAACTGACCAATGCAATTAGATGACGTCATCTAATTCCCTTTTTCATAACAATGATTATTTATACTCCGCTCATCGTCTCGCCAAGCTGATTCGTGTACAAAAGAGACATCACAGAGTTGGGGGGGAAAGAAAAAAAAATCGCAAACCAACCTTGACATCGGTAGCACTTCGTATCTCGACGAGGAAGCGCGTCCGCGTGCCGACTTTGACGGTGAGATCGGTAAGCCGGCGGAGAAAAAGTGGCGGGTCGCCCTCCTCGGCGTAGGACGAGGGCTCGTCGACGCTCATGTGCACTCGTCTGGAGAATAATCGCTCGGTCTCGCTCGTCTTGTCGCCGGGGCGGGCCAGCCTCCTCGCTATCAGGGCGTAGTGGCCCGCGTCACCTTTGCTCGCGTGCTGCAGGGTCAGTTGGACCTTGTTGCCGCGCGCCTCCACGCGGAAACGGTCGCTCGGCATCGGCGGCTCGCCTCGGTACCTGTGAATTTTTTTTATTTTTTTATTTTTTTTTTTAATTTTTTCCCTGCCGATCCGAGGAATATACAATTACCATTACGGCGCATTGTTGTGCCGCTTCCATTGTTACTCAAGTTGCTTCGTGCACAATACTGCAGCACGCTATGTTATCCTATAAGCCAAAGGCAGTGGTGTCTAGAACCGACAATAAAATACAAACATTAATGGCCTTTGATTTTTTGATGATACGTCTCATTCCTCACGAAAACCTACGATATTTATACTCGAAGATTATGTATTTGTGGTAAGTATTGTGGGAATGCCTAATAGGGAATCCTGCAGTGAAAATTAAAACTTTTTTGATGGACATGCGAGCTTTTTTTATTTTCCAACGCTATTTTCTCTCAATAATTTCCGCTGGAAATACCAATTTTTCATCCGAGTGCATACAGGAGTAAAGTAATGACCTTAACGTGTGATTCAGATGTTGAAGGAATTCAAATTATTTGACAGAAGTCCTTTAAACTGGATCTCTCGATCGAAGCTTAGATTCGAAGCTTTGATGTTTAGTTGTAAAATACCTGCAAAAGTGTCCGCAAGTATTTGTGTAATCATGTTTATAGGAAAAGTTCTACAACGACTCTTGTGGAACTGTCCGTAGGATTTCATGGATTCGTTTTAAATGTTGGACTTTCCGTGTAGGATTTTGTACAGAATTTCCAGTAGAACTTTATAGATGTATTGTAAAAAAATAAATTGTAATCAAAAAAATCTTGTGGGAAGAAATATTAGTTTTTATCAAATTTTTCGCTAAAATTCTGGCAGCTATTACTGATCCTTTTTGTTACACAATTGTCTGTTGGATCATTTTAACGATTGCATGAATCTGTTTTACAGGAAATTATACGAGATCATGTAAACCTTCTCATAGACTATCCATTCAAATTTCATAAACTCATGTTTATAGAAAAATTTTACAGCAGTTCCGCGAATTGTACAACACCCTTTCACTTGATAAGACTTTTCTATCCAGTTTAAAGTATATCATCATTTGTTTGCCCCCCCCCCCTTTATAACTACAGTAATCTAATCTGGTTTTACATTCACTCGTCAATATCTTCACAGTTTTCCATTGATATTAACACAGTCACTCATCTCTTCTGTTAAAAACATTCTGTTACATAAATCTATAGAGAAAATTTTATGATTCAAACCGGTTGTATAATCGCAAACCACGTGAGAAGACACTTGAAAGTAGACCACCTGCGAACGGAGAAAATGATATAATACACCCTTCACGGAAAATAAATTACATTTCTGGTTCAATGAATGAAAACTCGAGACAAATACGCTCGAAAAGGTTTTTCAATGCAAACCGGCGTCGAATTATGTCGATCGATAATTACGTATTAACAAAAACCTCCAACTAACAATCAAACAATAATCGATTCCAAGATTTAAAAAAATACCCAACTCTCGATGATTAGACGGAATATAGGTGTATCCACAACACACGCCTAATTATGGCTCACGTCCAATAAGATCATCGATGATCCATTCTCCGCGCCGCGTTTAACGCACTCGCCACACCTAAATCAGAAAATGTATGTCATCGGACGCTTTCGCGAAATCGAGTTGTAAACAAAAAATAAACACGGCGAACCACGTCGATGCGATGGTTAACGCTTTTTTTTTTTTCTTTTTTTTCTTTTTTTTGTAATTTCAATACCAAACTTTGGATGCCGATCCAGATATTTGATCCCAACAACCAGAACAATTGCGTACATATATAGGCATCGTCGAAAATTAAATTCACCATCGTCCCCACGCGTGCGCAACTCCACGCTCCACGCCTTCGCTTCCCCCATCTTCCATTCAACGGGGCTCGCACTATATACCCGCGAGGGCGTTCGCAACGTTGCGCAAGCTCGCCCGCAAGCTCTCTCTCTCTCTCTCTCTGAAGTTTGTCGTGTCGTTGGGGCTCGTCCGAATTCTCCCTCCCCCTGGCCGCGCGACAACCTTGACAAAGCGCGGCGAGAAGACACATGCATTTTGCTCGAGCGAATCGTGTGGGATGAGTATGCACGGATAAAAATATTTCGATCTTGGTGCTTTACGGTGTCTTTCTATGTTTTCTTTTTTTTTTGTTTTTTTTTTTTTTGTCTATTGATCTGCTTGTAAGATGCAGGATTTGTGTTCTGAGGTGGGGTTATTGGAAACTTGGTGGTCGTCCATTTTATTGGGATCAGTGTTGTAAAGCTGTTGTCTGGTGATTGGTTGATTTATTGAAATTTCAGGTAAACGATTACCAGATCCAAATTGTTTCCCAATGTCAGGTCGCTGGTGTTTTTTTTTTTTCATCCCTACGGTCGATTGCTGGGAGTCTGGTTAGCTCTGTAGTGACACGTATAAAGAGGCCGATTTGTTTTCATTTTTTTGAGTAGGCAAAACTAATCGTTTAGCTTCCGAAGAAATTTTTGAACCAATCGAGCAAACAGTCTCGCGTTGAATGAAAAAGATCCGGGATGTCGAGACTAAACAAAAACCTTTCGGAACCTTATGCAACTACGCGCGTCACGAGCGTCTTTTTCCCGCCATAAAAAACCCAAACACAGCCAGTCTCGTGCAATGGACCGTTGCCATATCTTACCTCCAGTGTACACAAAAGCTGTTAACTTACGTCATTCACACATGCGCACGGACTCGCGTTGCGGATATTTCTAGACCATCGAGCTCTTCCTACACGAGCTTTTTTCCCTTCCATTTCCACGTATATATAAGTATACGTAATATACGTACGGCTCGTAGCTACACGTGGCCATTACTCGGGTGTCGGGTGTGCTTTAACTTCGTTTTTTTATTACTTTCTTATGACCGTACATACCGCATGTTGTATAGATGTGTTTACGGAAGCTTCCAGCCAACTTTTCGGATAGGCTGGGGTGTTTTTTTTTTTTTTTTTTTTTTAACGTCGATCATTCATTGGCGGCCGAGTGAATGGCTAAATTTAAACGCTTCGAGCGTGGACTTTATGGACAGTTAGTTTTGATCCGAGCGTGGGTTGCTGGCTTTTTTTTTTTGTTTTTCTCACGGCGAGATGAATTATCGTCAGTGTAATTGTCCACGTGGGTTTTCCTTTGCAATGATTTTCGAGACCAAGTTGAAAACGCGATGAAAAGCCGCGTTGGCGCGCAATTAGTTCAGCCGGCTCATTTTACCCTTATGCTCGTCTCGTTTATTTCTAATCAATGCACGGCCGTGACCCAAATAACTCTACATTGAACCTCTTTTAAATACCCCTTTTTCTCATTTTGCCCGAAACATCTGCGTGGCAGCAAACATCTCGTATTTTGACGAAACGAAAGGACCTTGGCCAACCATAAGGACGAAAAAGTGCCGAAAATAGCCTTCCCGGGTCCAATAATAGCCGCTCTGTGCTCACCAAGGCGAAGCTCACATTGTGCGCTCAACGAGAAACTCATTATTCTCCGAGGTACCCAATCACCAGGATATTTAAAAAAAAAAAAAAAACTATAGTCCTACGTTCGCGAAACCAATGGAACTTTACCGAGCGATGCTGGCACGCCGATTCGGGCCCCACAGCTGAAACCTCTTCTTCTTCTCCTTGTCGCACTTGCAGCACTGACTGCACTGGCTCCCCATAACTTATACTGTTCCGGCTCTGCCTCGCGATCACAATCACTGTCTCACCATGATCCATCGATCCCCCTCTTTTCACCCCACCTTTCATCACAAGCTCACGTCTCTTTTTTTCTTCACCAACTCAAGCACCCCACTTTTTCTATCCACGCATCCATTGAGCCCATGTCGTTTTCCTCGGCCTAGATTTATTCGTTTTTGCCTCGTTGGATCTGCAATCCCAAACGAAGGACACAACACACACTCCGGTAAAACCCTTGCGCTTCGGCCTCTTGTTTTTGAATGAAACTTGCAGCCGCTGTCGAGGAAGTGGTTGAAAGAAGGGTCTGAAAGCACCAATAGAAGGGGGAGCCAGCAACGGCCGATGTAGCGAGGAGGTGGAGGCGACGCGGCGACGCGCGAGCGAAACGTCACAATAAAGCGCGCGATCTCGCGCACACGCTGGTGCTCGACAACGCGGCCGCGGAGCCAGCGCCACCCTGTCGTCGCGCGTCCACTTCGTATAACGTCGGAGGTACCTCGTGGTGGTACTTACTTGGTGCCGATCGGTTGGACGGGTGATGATCCGAAGCGGTGCGCGATTGTCTTTGGACTATTTTTGGGGTTTCGTGGATCGACGGGGACTCGAGCTACGAATTTGTGGCTGGTTTATTTCAAGTTTGCGCCAATGAGGTGAGGCTCTATTATACCTTTCGATGTGGATTTATTGGTCCGCGAGTGGGGGGAAGGGGGGCGTTTGAAGTGGATGGATTTGAAAGCTCCGCGGAGTTTCGATGGAACCGGTTGAACGAACCATCGGCTATTTATTGTATCCAAAATTGTGGCCTCTATTTGTGTTCCAAACAACGCGTATCGTTTTACGTTGTGGTTTACTCTGGAAATGGTTTCCCATTTTAACAGAAACTCGCAACTTTTATATTGGTTTGAAAAACGTTACCGAAGCGACATTGTCTCGTACTCATTTGTCCTAAATTTCTTTGTCAAATTTCCATCTACAATATTTTATACACGTATTCTTAAAAGGTTAATGTACAGTAGAGTACTAAAAAACAGTTGCCAATTGAATCTTTGATTTTTAGATAAGAATTTTTTTTCCAAGAAAACTAGACAATTTGAAAAATTTACCAGTCCTTGGCATGATGTACTCTTTGAGTACTGGCAAGTTAAATGTAACAAGTAACGTAGTGTCTTTGAGGTATAAGAGAGTCCTTTAATACTGTACCCCCTTAAGATGGTCGTCAGAATTAATAATTGAAACTTTAAGAAATCATTTACATACTTTTCCTTAAATTAATGAAACTAACATAAAAAATATTGAGCACTTCTAAATAGAAGTTCATAGATCATTCGACTTGACCGAAATTTTAGAAAATTATTCGAGATACTTTAATGTTGAACATTACGATTTAAAATTTTATAAGAATAGCTTCATTTATCCAATAAAAAATTTCAGCTACAATTGTTTGAATTTCAGTAATTTTAATGAAAATCCATTTGACAGTCACACCCTTGAATTACGTGTGAACCACCTTAAATTTCCATGAAAGAAAAACACGTAAACTTTGCTACAGTTCCACGAAGAGGTCTTTAAAAACTCTGAATAATATATGCGTTCGTCTAGTAGTCACATGTGTTTACGCGCTGACTTTTCGGTGTGTCATCTCTCCTCCCTCCCTTTGCAAAGCCCAATCTCTCCCAGACATTAAGCGTTTCAAACTCGTCGTAAATATACACGCACGCAACCCACGAGTCTTCGCCCGACACGGCGCAAAATAGGTCAAGAACCGCTAGATGCTCGACGTCATGGGCTTTTAGACTTGAGTAAAAAAAAAAAAAAAAAAAATCTCAACAAACAAAATACAAAATACTTAATGAATGGGATGCAACAACGGTTTCAACGTCGTGTTCATGGTGGACTGAATGTGATTCGTTTGCATCTAAACGGCGCTTATAGGTTTACGTACTGATTTTGGTTTTTTCTATTTCAAGTTTCGGTTTATTTTTAACAATTTACGTTTTTCAAGTTTTTCAATTCGTACATTAGATTATTTTTACGCTCTCGCGTAGTAACCGTCTCAAAAAACCATTTCTTCTCTGTTGACATTGGTCTGACTATAATCGGCTTACTCTACTTGTCATCGCGTATGAAACGAATGATCATATATGAGAAATGAGCATTGCCTCGACAAGTAAAATTCAATTCACAACGAGAAAACCCCAACCTTTCAATGTCACCTCCACTTTGACTGAAAAAAGCTTACAGGGACAAGAAAAATCATGAAATCCAGCGTCTCTGCCCCGAATAATTCCCACCCTCGTAATGAAATCTTCCAACTAATACACGAGATATGTCAAGCCTCAGCATCTGTTTTCGCGATGCATAACAAGCGCGCACAAGTGTCGCTTCGAATTTAGCGCAGAGAAGAAGAGCGTCGTCTTTCGTAACCGGTGCTCGCGCTCGCGAGATTCTCGAAGCTCGACAACCCGATCGGCTCGCGTGAAAATCTATCGGAGTAAAGGCGAATCGGACGCTGTTGGGGTTACATTATGGATGTATTTTTTTTTTTTTTTTTCCTTTAGTTGGTCGCCAACGAAGAAGATGGAGTTGAAATCGAAACTTAAAAGTACGGAGACGGGGCAAAAGAGCGTGGGAGGAAAGTGGGAGTGAGCAAGTCAGCCTGTCCCTGGCAATGAAGAGCAAACGCGCGCTCTCGAGCTGTACGTTGTTGTATAGCGGCAAAGTCGTCGGCTAGGCTGCTAATGCTAGCCGGCCACGGGATGACACGACGAGAATAATTCCGACCTCGGGGAATAAAGTTGACGCCGGCTTGAAATAACACCTCTACGATCGCGCCGATCCTTGGCACAATGCGGAGAGACCGACTGCGCGGCTCTTTGCGAACAAGCGAGTACGAGTTTTAAAGGGGGTAGGGGGAGAAAATCGGGACGATTTTTGCTGGCAAGCTCCACTATTTGCTGCGAGTATCGTAAAATTTGCAACGAAATTTTATGTTGTGGCTAATTTTTTATCGTCTATCCCTTGTTTTACTACAATGTTTTAATTTGCAACAATATTTTAACACTCAGTATGCGAAGTTCAACTTCATGTAGTAACACAAAGTGGGTGAAGTTTGACTTCTTATGACCGACCAAATTGTCGGAAATGGCCCATTTGAGCAGGTCACGCAAAGTTCATACAGTGTGCAAATGTCGCAAAAACCTTGCACTTCGCACATTTTGTACGGGAACAAGAAGTTGAACTTCGTACTCTGAGTGTCAAAATATACTGTTATATCTATATTCCGTTTAAAAAAGGGGAGAATAATCAAGTGAGTAAGTATCGTCAACTATTTTTTAACTTGCATTGAGCAACGATTTCAACTTCAAGTGTTTATTCGTACATCAGCAAGCCACTAAGAGTACTTCGCTTACAGTGAGATAAACGATCGTGTATTGTGACAAGAAGTTAACTTAATACACTGATATAAATCAAAGGTCTAAACCGATCCATGTCCAAACTTGTATTTTCATATAAATTTAATACTTTTGTGTAATAAATACCACAGTAGTTTCGACATATTTTAAATGGCAAAACTTACATTACATTACATTTAATCAATTTAGATTTTTTATCTTTCATGGAAAATTTTTCGATCGATTTTAGTAATACGCATTAAAAAAAAAAAAAAAAAAAAAAAAAAATTGCTCAAAAATATTTTAATCACATAAGAAAAATTATCTTATAAGCACGTAAGCAAAATATTTGAGCTATACATATCCCTGATTCAGAGCTGTATTACTTATCATCTAAAAATATAATTGTAATTCAAACACCAAAATGCAATATTGGTGAAATTGACACAACATGAAAATTATGTAGGAATTATCTTAGTGATCTCAATAAACAAAAATTCACACTAAGTATTACAATTTTTAGAAAATAATAAATAAAATGAAAATAAGATTTCAAAAGCTAAAAATACAATCTCACAATTTAAAACTCAAACATAGTTTATAATAAGAAGCATGTATATGCGTAAAATATTTGTAAACAATCATTAAAATTTCAACACTTGGTGCGAAATGACAACTTTGAATAACCAAATTAAACTTCCGCTACGTGATTTAAACACAATGTTAATATTGTTTGAAATATCGATATAAAAACTTTAAATGATTCTTAGTGAACGTTAGTAAACGAATCAATATCATGACAAAGTAATTAAACAAATGGATACGACCAAAAACACGTTTCCCTTTCTCTCTCTTTGTATCTCATTCGAAACCAAAAAAAAAAAAAAAAAAAAAAAAAACAGCATTTAAATATTCGTTTGTTTAGACTGCCTATGCGACAACATTGTCTCGTTGATTGCTGATTGCCTTCACCACAAATGGGTTTACGTATTTATCATCCAACGCATCAAGAAGACACTGCCAGCTGGACACAAATTGTCCCATTACCAAAGACAACAACTTACATTTCGAATTCGTAGTGATCTTGATTGACAGTATGCCTCAAGTCGATCGTGAGGAGAAGATCTTCGCCCGTACGGCAGAACGCCTCCAGGGCAGTGTCCTCGGTCCCTTCCCATGGTGACTCTTCCGCTTTGGAAGCGCGATCTGAAAGCCATGTGATTACGTTAGTTTGTATGACTCTGTGAAATCCAGTTTTTTATTTGCTCATAAGTTATGGAGAATCGTTTTTGTAAAAAAAAAATATTTCTTTTAACCAGAAATTTTTAAGTTTAACAAAAATAAGATTATCTATTGTTAAAAGGCTGAGTCGATTTTTTTGAAAAAATTACAAATCCCCAGTTGTTCGCACTTGACTCGAGTTGTTTATCCATCCCAGGAATACAAATGTTTGAAAAGTGTGTTAAAAATGTCTTGAAACCTATTGTAGTATGTGCTAGGCCATTTAGACTATTTAGAATCATCGAGAAGATCGTGTAACAAACGTGTAATCAGCGCTTATATTTTTATCAATATTTATGTGCCAATATTAACCTAATTCACTTGAAGAACTTCTTCAAATAATCCCTAGAACTTATAGCCCATTAAGAGTTTGAATGCGACTTATATCAACTCCCAATGGAACGTAACATTTCAAAAACGTTTAAAAAGTGTGGTCTTGAAAACCTTAAATCATTTTTTTAGGGGTTCTAATAAGAGCTGTAAATACGTTGTAAACATCATCGAGGATGTCATCTACTTTTTGTGACCAAGAATCACTTCCGAATTCCTTTGCATAAATGGTGGGTCGATTTTGTCTTACAGCCAGTAATACCTAATTTGGAAGAATACGCCATTTTGTAATCGTTTTTATCAACTGTAATCTATTGTTTCATCACTTAAATAATAATAAGCCTACTATAAATTGGCATGACCCTCCCACTTTACATGTTTCCATATTCAAATGATACCATTGAATTGGCACACTTTTCGCACGCAAGGAAACCAACGCTTGAGGAATCCAGAGGTCATTTTTAGTTACAAAATGCAGTGTATGTCTTCAAAGTCTTTAAAACTTGACATCAGGGTGTTATCATTTTACAAAATACAGCAATGAATTAAGTATTACGTAAGAGGTGGTGATACGCGAAGACAAATATCATATCCCCCAGCGTGAACAACGAAACCAGATTATCTAATTTAATTTGCAACACAAACAACGTCATAGATCTCGTACTGGCACGCGTCCCGAGACTTATTACTGTATAACGACGAATCAAAGCGACGTGGTATCTGCACATTACGAAAGGGATTTACACTCTGGCGATCATCATTAGCGCGTGCAAACCCAAAGAAACGCAAAGATCCAATGAGTGAAAAAACTAGATGATTGTCATGCACCGGTAACCCACCTATAAAAGACCGGAAAAAAGAAGAGCTACATAACCTATATACACACACACGCACGCACATGAATTTTATAGCGTATCGTGCGTCCTGCATCGGCCCTATATAGCTAAGAAACGTGCGGGTTTGTGTATGTCTGGCTAAGCCGGCTTTTCTAAAAATACCCCATTTAAATGACCGCGTGTTGTTAACGCGAACTCCGGGGACTATACACGTACAGCATGATGCGATACCTATGTGTGATCTCTCTCTCTCTCTCTCTCTCTCTCTCTCTCTCTCTTTTTGCTCGCCATGCCAACAAAGACTATTAAAAGAAAGACAGAGAGGGTTGTGCATCAGAAGCTCACACTATCGATCGCCGATCACGAATAACAAATCGGCCAATTCGTCCCCTTTTCAAGGCACGTTTTCGCCCGACCTTGAAAACCGCTCTCTCGCGCTCTTTACCCCACACGCTCACGGCTTCTAGGTTTTAGGCGCGAAAATTCAAACAACAACGATCGCGCCACTATCGCGCCCAACTTGGGTTACTTCTTACTTGAGAAAACGATGCACGAGGAGGGGAATAAAAAAGAGATACCTTGTGCAAACTTCTCTTCTGATTAGCGTTTTAAAGAAAGAGCAAGAGAGAGAGAGGAGGATGGACTGGCCTATTTCCATCCGTTTGGCAAGCGAGCCTCCCGCCAGTTTTTCGAGGCAGCACGTCGGCGAGCGATATTGCTCGGCCCATCCGCCCTCCTTGCACCTCCTCTCGATTATTCTCCGCTTTAATGTACTTTCGTTGTATCGCTTTGTGTTGATCGCTTCCGTCTACTTGTTTTCTTTCGAAAAAGCAAACCAAATTCGAGCAAACAACGACGCGATACGTCATTCGACGACAGAAACGCGCTTCCTTGAACGACGAATAGATTTGTATATGTACGTAACGCTTGAAATGGATTTTTGGGGAAAAAAATGTTGCTTTTGTATTGCTCCGAATTACGAGAGTAAAATAAGAAAAAATATTTCTCGATTACATGGCGTACGGCGATAGCTATACTCCGTGAGTAGTTCGAGCCAATCGGGGGGGATAATTTTAGAGCACGCCAGCAGGTTGCAAGAGTAAAAATTTCAGCAAAAAGGATTAATGGATCGCGCGGTCGTGGCTTGAATCATATCCAAGCGCGTGGACCCCCCGGATGACGAAGTGCGATTTCGAATTTATCGCTCGGACCGCATGGGGATTTGTCATTTGTCACTCGGCAAGCGATACTCGGCTGGAAAATACTCGGAAAAAACGCGATCGTAAAACCTGTTGGTGCATCTCGTTGGGAGGGAAAGACAAAAAGAAAAGAAAGACATTTCCCAGGAAAAAAAACCACCTGTCGACCTGTCGGTGACACAAAAACCACCGTCAATGTATACAATGGCCCGGAATGCGATTACCACAGCCCGCTTATTCAACTTTGAAGCGCTTGTGTATGCGCGCAAAGTCAAAACACGGAGCGCGTCCGTGGTTAAAGAGGCGAGCGAGACGATGAGAAAGAGCGCGGGCCGGGGCGGAGGATGGGAATATTTCCAAAAATAAAATTCAGTTTTTTCAAGACGTCAAGAGCAGCGGCAGAAACTACGCGCGCTCGTCCCTCCCAAGGCGAAGCGCGACCAGAAGCTACGCGAGAGCGGCTTACCTGTTAGGGTCATCCCTTCGTCTCTCGTCCTCTAGTTCCCGGGCCGGTTTGTCATGGCTGATGTGTTCACTAGGCGCACGAGAAGAGGGGCTCACACCTAATGTAATGACAAAAAGTGACAGAGAAGGAGGAGGACAGAAAGAAAATTTTTTTCTTTTTCTCACGCACGCTGCAGTTTACCACACGCACGCACGCACGCAAGCTCTTAACTAACTGTTGATGCTGCTGCTAAAACCCAACACTCGCCGAGAGGAAAACACTGCGCGCGCGAAAGCACCTTCTTCCTCTCCTGTTCTCTCCTCGCGTCTGTCGTTGCTGTTTCTTCTTCTCCTTCTTCTTCCGCCTCGTTCCACCACGCCAGCACCGCCGCTGCTATAGGGCAGCAAAAGCTCGGAGCTTTTTTCCTTCCGACTGACTTTCACCCGCCCCGAGTTGTCGCGTCGTTTTGATCGGTAAGCATTTTTCAATCGGTTCCGAGATCGGGGGGTCGGAAAAGCGATGGTAAGGTAGGAGGAGGAAGGAAGGTGGCAGCGCGCCTGCCCGGAATCTGACGGAGCCGTGGCCGCGGAGGAGACTCGTTTCGAGCGCTATATACCCACACGGGGCTCTGGTCTAAAAACGTCGCGACGCGCCGCGCCGCTTTACCCGCTATGTTATGCCCTCTCCATCGTCGTTTCTCTCCTCTTCCTTGTTCCGAGTCTCCGTCTTCGTCTGTCGTCGTTTTTCTACATAATGTCCTCTCGCAACCATCTTTCTCCCTCGTCTCCGTCCATGTAACACGCTTTTTCTCCTTTTCTCGATATCCATCTTCTCCTCCTACCCTTATGTCACTTTCAATGCTTTTTTTCTTTCTTTACTTTCGCACGCTGATTTATTCATTTGCTTTGCACTGTGTCATTACAGCTTCTTACCCCGAGGGGCTGCGCACTCTAAAGTCTTTTGGAGACTTCTGAAGTCTTTGAAAGACTTAGAATGATTTATTAAGTCTTTTTTAATGACTTTAAACTATATGCACTCTGGAAGTTCCAGTAAAAAGTCTGAAGTCTTTTGGAGACTTCTGAAGTCTTTGAAAGACTTAGAATGACTTTTTAAGTCTTTTTTAATGACTTGAAGTCTTTTTAAAAGACTTTGAACTATATACACTCTTGAAGTTCTGGTAAAAAGTCTGAAGTCTTTGAAAGACTTAAAATCATTTTTGAAGTCTTCTTTAATGACTTCAAAAGCCCGTAGCCGCTCGGTTGCGCCTTACTACTCCTATTAATTATGTCTCCATGGTAGTATACGTGCAAACAAATGAAGAAAAGAAACTCTAACTCTAAATGTTAATGCCCTTGATATAATATTTTTTATTTTTTTTTATTCTTGGTAAGTAGGATTCGCAAAAACAGAGGAACAGGTATTTTTATGTATGAATCATAATTAAATGCGTGATTTGCAGTTAAAACAGAGTTTTATGAGACATAAATTCATTCAATATAATTTTTATTCATATTTATAAATATATAATACATAACGTGAATAAATTTTCGATGAAGGTCAAAACATTTCCTTTTTGAACATTTCCAACATTCATAAACATTTAAAGAATTTAAAAACTGACATAATACTCAATAATGTAACTTACACCCCCAAAATCCAACAAATATACGAATCAATTTAAATGCATGATTGAGTTTCTAAGAATACTTGACGACTAACTCGATATGTGCATTTAAATGTTATCGATTTTATCTCGAATCGTTGTCGAAAAACAATTAACTTATACTTAAACATTTTTTTTTTATTTTTTAAACATCTAACTCTTAGAAAAATCTCTCATGCTATGTAAAACAGGTATTTAAAATTCAGTAAACATTTAAATAAAAGAGGATGTTAAAAAATATTATCTGGTCCATATAGCTTAAGCTTAAAATCTTTTACTAAAAAAGATCCCAGCAAAGACATGATTTTATCATTTTTAAAAACAAGTTTTCCTCACATTGTTTCTATGAGTATAGTGTTTAAAAAGATATTTAGAGAAAACATCAAAACAAATTCTGCCGAAAGACAAAAATGGTATTTGTGATTAATTGTATGTAAAAAATCAACGTTTGATTTGTCATTGATTGAAAAATGGAAAACACTAAACAAAAAGTAAAAAATATGGTATTCGTGAAAGCCAAAATTTCAAATTCTTAACATTCTCTTTTGGAAAACAAAGCGCATTTACATAACAACGTTACTGATCATCAGGGACATTGTTATCGTACATTAACAACGTCATAATTACCATAAAACATTAACAACATTGTTAACGTTTTTCACTTCTCCACCAGCGAGGTATCCAGCCTTTGATTTCCTGCTGTATGTGACGATATAACAACAAGACAATTATGGGAATTGCCAGTTCTTCTCTTTTAAATAAATATAAATAAAATGCAGCCATCAGTAAACCCATATCTATCAAAAAACTCAATGTCGTCCTAATTTTTTTTTCAGTTTCTATTCTAAGGTTAATATTTTCAGCATTTACAGGCTCATTTTTACTGGACAGCCTCCTTAGACGATCTGTTTGCTCATCCAAAGCTCGTTGAAGTCGTTCAATTTCCATTTCAGCTGGTGTATTGGCACGTGATCGGTCCCTAGAACTAGCCCTGGATGATGGCCGGCTGCTTTTCGTTTTTGCCCCACTAACTGGTCTAGATTCCCTTGCATTAGAAGATGATCGTGACTCCACTACCGATCCTCGATCCCTTGATACGTTTCTAGACCTAGGCATTGGTGACTCGTTCCTCGCGGGTGGGCGGTTTTCATTTCTCGTTCGACTGTCTGCCCTTCTGTGACTTGGTGTCGAGCTTCTGGAATCACTCATGTCCATGTATCTTTGTCTTTCTCTATCGCCGTCACTCACTGGTCTTGGTTCCCTTAACTTTCCCCTAACAGATACATCCGAGTCACTCTCATTTGCTCGACTCGATAAACTGCCTCGTCTTCCACTTCGTTCTGACTGTAATATCGGCATTGCCTGTTTTATCGGCATAGATGGTATTACTGGTGGTATGGGTGTTATGATCTTTGTGGGTATTACGTTATGGGTAGTAATTGGTGGACCTATGGGAGAAATTGGCTCTATTGTCTTTCCTGGAGTTACGGACAATGCTTCTTTTTTGAGCGTTTGACTATTGTATTGGTTTGTCTGATTTGGCATAGGTGATGCAACTCTGGTTTGAGAAGGACTTTCGTAACGTTTTATTTCTCTATCTCGACTTAACGAACGTTGTCTGAAATCTGGATTGGAATATTGTTTCACGAGTTCTGTGTAATGACTAACCACAGCCATCTTTTCTTCATGTTCTTCTTCAGACTCTTCAGTTGAATGTGTTTTTGAACCTTGACGCATTTGTTTGCGCTTGGAAACAGCGGCTTCTCCTGCAGAAATAACAGCTTCTTTATCGGAATCCGTCATTCCTTTGTTTATTGCACTTGACTCAGTTGTAGACGTAGATACAGGTGATTTTAATGATGGTACAGGTGCCGGTGTCACTATTGGAGTGGGCGTTGATAAAGTGACAACTATCGGTTGAAATGAAGAGGGGAGTGGAGATACAGCTACAAATCCAGGTGTCACTGTTTTCATCTCTGCCACATCTTCAAAATTCTGATTTGATATTGACCTATTAAATAAGTTACGTTTATTTTACAAATACTTGAACAGACGAATGATAAAGTATGTGTATACTGAATAAAATGAAATTACCTGTTGAGCATTGTCACACTAGCGTCCTCGTGAGGTGGCAGTGACTTTCGAATGGGTTTTTCCGGTGGAATTGGTCTACCAAATTGATTCACTGGTATAGATTCAGTTTCTGTGCGCTTTTTCAAAATAGACTTTGGTACAATGGTACCATTCGGTGACGTAGGGGAGGGTGATAAAGATCTGTGCGGTGGAACTGGAGGTGGTGTGTCTGTATTCAGATGCAAAAGCATACGGCCACGGGGATGATATGTTTCTTCTTCTTCTAATACTGGAATAGCCATTATTCTGTCTTTAAGATGTTTCAAATCTTCGCTATCAGTACTTTCCGCTTCCGAAGAGAGATAAGAGGTTTCAATACTGTCTTCCGCATAAATAATATCAGGTGCAACTTCATCATATTCTTCTTCGACCACTTGCACTTCCAACGGTTCCTTAAACAATAAAAAAATAAACAGATTAATTTAGCATTACACTTTAGTAATACTATTTATCTACGTATTGGAATGGTTTTCCTACTTTTGGCTTTAGTTCTGGCATGCTCAATAATTTCTCTTTTTGATTATTCTGGGTGTTTTCTCTGTCAATCGAAGCAGCTGTGGACTCTTCATTGAGATCAATACCAGGCTCGTGCCACCTGCGTAGGCGTTCGGAGCTGCCTCCGCCCATCAGCCAGGGCTCCGCCTTTTGCGTGGGTTTTTCATCTTTAGTGAGCAGGTTTGGATCTGACAATACGTTCAATAACGGAGAAGGTACAGGTAATTTCGGAGGTTTAAGTAAAGTTACATTAGCTTCTCCCTCACTCGATCTTCGTCTATCGCGTCGAACTTGCCAGGTATTTGCGCCGGAATTCGATAACCGTCTTCGTATCGGACGAGACCTTGATTTGAATAGAGGATATGCCTCATTGTCACCTGAACGATTTGCTTTTGGATCATTGGTCTTATTTCGTTTCTGTTCGATGGATTGTTCGGCTTCTACTGCACGATAAAAGCGCTCCATTGCACGTTCATGAAGAAGTTCGGTTGAACTGACCGCCTCCCGAACGATTTCGACAATTTGATGATCGGGGCTAAATAGTTCGGGAAGAGATAGTGACATGGGTGGTGGAATTAAATCCTCCTCTTCTTCATCTGGAGGTACTTCGACAGCTGATTGACGTTCGACAAATCGATTCGCTAAACGAAAATTAAGTTATATTTAATTCAATGCCAACTTTTTCCACAACATAGTTCTATGATGGACAATAAGAAAAAAAAACTTTATGTACTTACTCAAAGCCTCTGAGGTTCCTCGTGTCTCTCGTCGAGTGATTTCAGATTGTTTCTCTAAACGTTCTGATTCGTACTGTCTTCGATCTTCTTCACCTGGATATAGTACTAACATGAACTCCGAACTACCGTGTAACATATCATCTTCATTACCCTCCTTTAAATTCGTTTCAGTTTCATTACTGCCACGTCTATGCCTAGGTACTACAGATGGTGGACTTAAACTTGATCTCATACTGTCCACCGTTTGCTTGATCGCGACTTCCATTGACTCCTCCAACACAAGGGGTGACGGACTATGTTCACGTGAGTAGGAAACAGTACGGGACCGTGAATCCAAGTATGTTCGCTGGCCTCCCGAGTCATTGTAATTCGGAGTTACTACAATCGTTGTTTGTGGTGATCTACTTCTTTCTGAAAATTAAAGAATAGGTATACTATACTTAGTTGTTAAAACCGTTAATAAAAGTAATAATCAATGAGTCTAAAATTTGAATTTCTCAGCGTACCTAGAACCTCACGTTCTTTCGTTGGAGGCTCATCTTTTTCACGACTATTGGCGTCTAGAATGAAAGTTACGCGACTGTCAGCTCTGGATGATCTGACTAATCTTGTGGGCGATAAGGTACGCTCGTACATTGACATGGCTTCCCGATTCGAAGCTTCCTCGCGAGTCAAACTACGTGTCCTCTGAGTGGGCTCATGAAAACTGATTTCACGTCTCTCACTGCGTCCACGTGGAATGTCCCGATGGCTTACCGATCTTATCCTCATATTTGGCTCAGTAATTCTGATTTGTACATAAATAAAGACAGTAGAATTAAAAACATACCAAGAATGTGATCGTTTGCTGTGCCTTCGTTACAAGAAATGTTTTTCTACACTGATTTATATCCAATCAAAACAATCACAATTAGATCTTTAGGTCCTGGTCAACAGCACTCTCGAGTCTTGTGACTGTTCTAGTAAGCATATCACGCTAGTAAAAAAAAAAAAAAAAAAAAATATATTTTTTTATTAATTATCACACGCACCCTCTTTTGACATCTGGTATGAAAACAATCTGTGTTTTCTCGCTAGGATCGCTGAGACCATAGAGATTCTCTGCTTTCACGCGAAATTCGTACTCTGATCCTTCTATCAAATCGTTTATCATGACAGTCGTGTACTTGCAAGTCATTGATTTTAACCACATATCCCATCCCATCTTAAACAAATAAGCAATATTATAATTAGTATTTCAAAGTTTACGTGGTATTTATAATTTTTTAAAAAGAAATTGATTTTTACAGAAAGTATGTATATATACTGTAACACAATAATAATAATAAGACGTTTTTCTTTAAAGCGTCAAGTATAGTATAGGTTTGATAATTACTCTATGATATTCGACAAGGTAATTTCCGATACTACTTCCACCATCGTCATCCGGTTCCATCCACGCCAATGAAACACTCCGGCCAAATATTCGTGTCACTGTCACATTCCGGGGAGGAGAAGGACTATCTATAATGGAAAAAGTAACTTGACTAAAAAACGGGGAATCCTTTGATATTTTCAACGGTTAACAAAAATTATAACTATTATACATGTACATAAATTGTTAAGTCCATCTTCATCAGAGAAAAAGAAAACCTTACCTACCTATGATGGTGACCAAAAAAGATATCGCTCCCTCGCCATGTTTATTGATCACCCTTACGGTGTATTCTCCGCGGTCATCACGCACAGCGTTGGAGATGATGAGAATACTCTCGCCTTCCGCAGTACTTTCAAAACTACGTCGATGATCAGCCAGGACGATCTCTCCATTGTGATACCAGGTGACACTGGGTGACGGCTTACCACCATGGGTGACTCGCAACTTCACTTCTTCGTCTTGTGCAAAAAGTAATCCTTCATCGTATCCTTTGGGTAGTCGAACGAATGCTGGTACTATAGTCGTTTGATAGTTATTCCATTATCAATAAAATACAATTGACACAATCCTCAATTTTACAATTAGTAGTGATGTTCACACGTAATTACATATACGTGAGAAGATTTATTTGTACATACCTTCAACTATGAGTTTAGCTTTCGTGGTGACCCTTCCAGCTCGGTTCGTGGCAATGCATTTAATTTCCCCCTCGTCCATTTGTCTTGCCCCTTTGATTATTAGTACGCTTTTGTTACAGTCAGTCTTAATTTCAATCCTCCCGCTGGACATCAGTTCGCTGTCATTTTTGAACCATCTAATGACTGGTATAGGCAGTCCAGAGTAACTTGCCATTATTTCAACCTGAAACGAGACAAAGAAGTTTTTAACTTTTTTGCATACGTAAAAATCTGCCTTAATTGAAATGAGCAGTCTTGATCAGGCTAACAATGTAGACCAGCTCAAATAGTATTTCGGATGGTACAATGATACTTTAAGCACTAAAAGTACCTACTTTGCCCCATTTCAAAGGTCCACGTGAAATTTCGCATGAATTTTCTTTATAGAAAAATTTCTCATCGAGTACTACGTGAAATAAATTATTTCAAGCAACATTTCTTGTAACTTATCCACAGGAATTTACGGTTTCATATAGATTGAGTGTCTAAGTATACAATGGAAAGACGATGATAAGGTCCCAACATCGTACTACACGACGAATATTCTTTGAAAAATGTTTCCAACTTGGAATTTCATGAGGAAAATCGACGAGGAATTTCCTCCGCATTCAAAATTCATGTGAAACTCCACGTGAACTTACAAATTTGCACTAAATTGAATCAATAACGCATAAAACTTACGTATCCGTAGAGTACAACGAAAGAATCTCTGAGCTCTTGGTTGAACTTTGGCACAATCTGCGTCGTGTTCTGCAGAGTAACGGTCAACGGATCCGACAGCTCGCTCGGTTCCGACGTGCCCAAAAAGTTCTGGGCCCTGATGCGAAACTGGTAGCGCCAGCCGGGCTCGAGGCCGCTGAGCATCAGCTCCGGCTCCCGGCAAATCACCGGCGCGGCGCTCTCCCAGTGCGGACTGCCCATTTTCCGCTGCTCCACGTAGTAACCGATGATACTCGAGCCACCGCTGTGCGGCGAAATGTTCCACCGGATGAGGACAACGTCGGATTGAGAGTCGTCCGGGCCTGGGATGAGGACCGGTTTGCCTGGCGGTGCTGGGGCTCCTTTTTGGCGGGATATTAGAATCAGCGCGGAGTTTAGGTTGCGGTACATGCGACGAACGAAAGCTCGTGTCTCGGCTCGTATTTCCTGCTATTGCCAAATGTTTTTGCGTTGCTCTTAAATTCGTGGATATTTTTTTTTTTTTTTTTTTTTTTTTTTTTTTTTTTTTTTCTAGCTCTTCATCTTTCTAGCATGGATTGATCGAGGGACAGTTTTTGTTAGGCGGCTGTTGGGGAGATGAATGATTTTTTTCCAAGGATTTGGGGAAAAATTAATAGGGGGTTTATATGGGAAAGCTCGNATTCGTGGATATTTTTTTTTTTTTTTTTTTTTTTTTTCTTTCGTTTAGTACACAGATCGCATTTTGTCTGGTTTAATGAATTTTTTGAAATTGTGCTCTTCCAAGATCATTTTCTTGGGATCAGAAGACTCTAGTAACGTTTTGAAAATTGTGCAGTGCAACGAAAAAGTTCAAACCTCGATTTTTATCTGAACAGGTGTGTCTTGAAATAAATTTATTAAGTGCAATGAATTTAACGAAAAATATGGTTTTTAAAACTCAGATTATATGGCGTGTAGGATTAAAATCACACAAAAACAATGGCATAGGATAAGAAAATGCGACCAAATGTCTTAGAATCTAGGTAACTCATGAGTGACTTAACACTTTTGCTCTTAAAATCGCACACATGTGGGGAATTTAAAAATATTTTTTAGTGCGTAAAAAAAAATTTTTTTAACTGAGTTTATGAATCAGCGATGGTTAAAAGATCTCAGTATTTAAGTTAACGAGTCTAATAAATTAACTGAGTATTCTATGTTACACCACAGAAAATTGTATTCAACACTTGATCATGTAAATGAGAAGGAAAGAAAACGTTGATACGTAAACTATCAAATCACAACATTTTTTTATACTTTATGTTATTGATCAATATTGATAATCACCATCATCATTGAAAGTTACCTTGACTTGAAAAACTCAAATATCTAGATTACAGATTTACTACGAGTCCTTCGTACTTGACCTTACGCTTTATTTTGTAAATATGTGACTAAATGAAAATATAGAGCTTTTTATTGTAAAGTGATGTACAACTTTAATGCTAAATTATAATGAATCATGAGTTATTTTGTTCGATTCAAGATTAAAACTAACAATATCAAAATTAAATGTTAAAAGTACCGTAGGTGCGACCAACTCATAAAAAGAAAAATGTTTGATACAAGAATAATTTTTAGCGGATCTATTGTCCAATTGAGCGTAAATTTGGAAGATGACTTTAGGTTCCTCATTAAAGCTGATGATGGTTTATAAATTTTATCAAACAGAAAAAATCTGAAGCATATTACTTGGTCACTCTAAAATAAAGAAAAATAAAAAACAATATTTTTATTATAATTTTTAAAACATATATATTTCACACGATTGCGTCAAAAGACTAAGTTCTAAACCTCGATCAAAAATATCTTTTTTAGATTTTTATTTTGAACTAAAGTAAAACACGGAAATTCCATACATATTAGGGAAAGGTTCAAAAATATAGTATAAAAAAAATAATTTTCCCACTACAAAAAGACAGTGACATGTAAAAAAGTGTTTATCACAAAATAATGTGAAAATAGGATTCAATGATTACCTGCAGTCATGCACAAACACTATGTATGACGAAAAATAATTTTTTACACGAGTACTACAGATAAGCTGATTCATGAAATTAACATTACCAAGAAAAAGACGCTTCAAGAAAGAATATGAGTAAAAATGTACTCAAGTCGAATAAGTATACGCACGGGTAACATAACAGTTTCTGAGAATGTTATAACGGAGCGTCATACGTGATCGACGATTGATATATACAGTAAGGGTAAATCTTGAAATACAGATATGATATGCCTCACGAGGGCAGGATGTATTTATGGAAAAATGTATTAATGTATGTTTCTCTCTCTTATTATCATTCATTCACACGAGTACTCAAAGTACTGATCATTGACAAATATAAAACATAACTATCGTCATACCTCCATCGTAAAGCACCAACTTTTCCACATTTATCCATCAACTATCACAAGTAACGCGAACGGATTACGAGATCTTTCAATGGATACTTAAAAGCTCTGGCAAGCTTGTCGACCACAACGTACGAAACAACAAAATATACATGATTTCGCCGCAAAGTCCGATAAACGACTGGCACATACTGCCGTGGCACGAGAGTGTTTTAAGAAGTCAACAATGGATCTCGGTATGTCGCAGTCGCGCGATTGAGTATCGGTGCAAGCTGCAAACTGTCGATATTTTCCACGTGACCGCCAACCGAAACAACAACAATCCATTGCCACTAGCTTTTCTATCTGTTTTTACCTGATGGCCCCGTCATGATTTTGACCTCGTTATGACCTTGTGTCTCTGTATTGTTACTTTTACCTGAAGTAGCTATTGTATGTAGATATATTGTCTATTCGAATGATATTTAATACAAGAACTGCAAACGAATCTATATCAGTGTCCAATGTCGCATAAAAAACGGCACAGTCTCGTTCAATACTTGTAGCTTTGATTTCAGAAGATCGACAATGTCGTGAGACTCGTGGTGATGGACAATAAATCATCGAGCAATCATCAGAGTCAACATTTTTAACCATCTACGTAAGTAGTGAAAAAAAAACAGTAATCAACAGAAACATTCGGTCATCATAGAAGAAGTACTTTGCATTTGAACGTAGTTCGATTGGAGTCGCCACAGAAACGTGTAAGTATGAAAAGGCAATGGTAAAATCAGTGAAAAAAAAAAAAAAAAAAAAATCGTAAGAGAGGAACATTTCATCCTTGTCTCCGACTGTACACCGTCTCGCCTCACTCAGTCCGTCAGACGGAGGGAAAAGCGCCACGCTGACCCTCTTTCTACCGTCTCGGTCATCTGCCCGTGTGTTATATATTAGCACCGAGTGTACAAAAACGTAGAAAACGAGAGAAAACGCGAGGTAACACGCAGACGCGCATACACATTGTACACGAAGATGGAAAAAACGAAGATTCGCGTAACTCGCCCGCAAGCACCCATCATTGCGTACAGCGCAAATAATGGACCCGTATTATCTTCGACCCCGATCAGTTTGCACATCAAAAATTCCCAAAAAGATCATTGTATCTGTATCAAACAGGTGCGGGCTGGCCAAAGAGAGAGAAAGAGGGAAATCGGTATACCTATCCATCCAACTATATATTATGCTCGTAGTGTTCGTACAAGCCAAAGAGAGAGAGAGAGAGAGAGAGCACCCGCGCAGCAGATAGAAAATAGAAAGGGGAAGAAACACTGCAACCAGTCGAGCTTGCAAGCAATATCACTCTTGCTTCTACCCTCCGTTATTATTGTTATTACTCATATGTTGATGAGTCTAACCGATTTATGGAACAAGCGATGCGCCGATCACGCAAACGAGTGCAAAAATAAACCATCCCATGTGCCGATGATTTTTTTTTTCAAATGTAATATACGCACACATTTTACGCCCTACAGCTCGAAATCGAGAGCACGTATTATAACGTATACATGTATGATTTACGATCGGATTTCTCGAGTGTGCTTGCGAGTCACGCGCGTGATTAATGACGAACCTCTCATTTGGAGCATATGGTTTGGATTTTCCGTGCAATGGCGAGTGGAGGGGGGGGGCAGTGTAAAGGTGAAGACGAAGAGGGGAAAAAAAAAAGAAAAAAAAAGGGAAGAAAAGAGGAGACGAGAGAGCGTATAGGTGATATTTATATCTCCCGACCACCGTACGCGCGACTCCGCAGCCCAGACGTATGTGCGTGCCCGTTGACCACCACCACCACCACTTTTACGACCTACACCAACATGCACCAGCCAGTGGTACTGCTCTGATCGTGTGTGGGATGAAGAGAAGAAAAAATAATAATAATAAATTGAGGTAAACATTAGCGAGGAAGAAAGGAAAAAAAAAAAAATGAAGAGACCCGGTCGAGCTTGCGATGTATGGAGCTTGCGACGCGTGTGCTCAAGAGCCGTCTTTTAACCGATTCGGGGGCAGAGCTTACCTGAGCTGTCCCATTGCATGGACTTTCTGCTCGAGCTTTTGGACAGATATCCCTTTCTGGCGCTCGCCTTCCTCTGAGCGTTACCCATCGTCGCGATTATCGGCCCACCACTCGGTGTAATAATCCCGTGCACACGCGCACACACGCCGCATGCGATCCCGTAAACTCTGGCACTTTGACTCGCACTCACGGGGCACCAGTGGTTCTTTATTTGTTTTTTGTTGTTTTTTTGTTGTTTGTTTTTTTTTCACCACCAACGGCGCGCGAGAAGCGGAAATGGCCCGCCGCCCCTCGCGGCCTCTCTGCTCGTGTGCACGCGATACGCGATGGCCCGGAGCAGCCGAAAGACTCGGACGATCCGACGAGCTTTTCTCGCCTTCGCTTCTTCTATTCGCGTGCTTCTGTCGTTTATTATTTTTCCTCGTCGAAGACATGAGCCGGAGAGAGAGAGAGAGAGAGAGAGCGGACGGATTCGGTGGGGCAGTTCGAGGGAAAGGCCGAGAGAGGTTGGCTCGATATAGCGCGAGCGAGTGCTCGGAGCGGCTGCAGTTTGGATGCTGGTGCTTATCCGTCTCTGCGGGAGAGGGAAAGCAGAAGAAGCGTTTGGAGGTGCGAGACGGTGGGAATAATAGGTGCAAGCTTTGAGAGACGGAGCTTTTTTTTTCTTTTTTTTTTTTTTTTTTTTCTAGCTCTTCATCTTTCTAGCATGGATTGATCGAGGGACAGTTTTTGTTAGGCGGCTGTTGGGGAGATGAATGATTTTTTTCCAAGGATTTGGGGAAAAATTAATAGGGGGTTTATATGGGAAAGCTCGGTTCCTTTCGAGTGATTCAGTGGGGTTAATCAACCCGTTGCCGATCTGGCTTGAAAATGGTAAATAATGGCCACTGACTTTATTTTACAATTATTGATTTTTAATAAGAAATTTTAATAATTGATACAAAAATTAGAATCTATGGTAATGTCTTGTGTAAAATTTTTTTATACGCATCTATAATACACATTACATACAGGCTTCTATGGATAGTAGGTCAACAACACCGTAGTTGTCTCGCGATTGATAACCACATGCTTTTGTTATTTAAAAATATACACACTGTAAGGTAAAATCTAAGAGCAGATGAATTAACAATAATGCAGTTACAGCTGAGCAATATGTGGTTGAAAATAATTTTTTAAAAACGCATTTTTTCGAATTTCAGGAATTTGTTCCTGGAAAACTAATGAGTTTACAAAAATTTTACAAGATATCTTTTTTGTGCAAAATAAGCCTGAGAGTTTCACAAAATTTTTTCCCTACGGAAAATATTTATTTTTCTGTTTGCTATTAATATTTGTGACGAAAAATTAAGACAATCACATTTATTTACCGTGTTCAGTTGGTCAAAACGCATGAAATATATGGGCCCATCCCAGAATGGCTGCGGGCACACTGGAATTAAACTTAAATTAAGTAAACTGAATCTTTTAAAGTGTTCGAGAAATTTTTTTTCCTGTAAAAATAAATCCAGCATGGACGGATAAATGGTAAAATAAAATAAGATTCTTAGCCAATAAACGAACAATAATTCTTTACTTTTATCGCACGTGCGTGTAAGGATGGGTTTAGATACGGAGTCTGATGGCAATCTGCAAATTTAATTTGTAAAATAACATCGATATCACTTTCCGACAGTTTGAATTAAATCTCCCATCAAGGCTTAGTCTGCAGACTGACAGACTCCAGATCTAAACCCACCCTAATAAAGCCCGTATACCACTGATGCCGGTTAGCTGATAAAGACACCCAGCAGGGCGAGAACCTTTTTCCATACTCTGAATAAATTCGTCCTCGTCCACCAGCTCTTCTTTTACGTCAGAATAAACTTGGATGAAGACGATCTCATATGGGGTGCTATGGTGACAGTACCAGTTCACAGATTACACCACACTTTGTTCCTTCATCGCTGGAATAGACAGTCTCTTGGCCTTAAGTACACCATGTATTTATTACGTGTGTGGGCTATTGTAAAATTGTTTTTCTTATGAGAGTATGCACGTATTGAAAGTATTGAAACCAAAGAAAATGAGACATTTTTAATAGTGTATCATGCAACATGCAAACAATGTCCTAATAATTAAATAAAAATTTTTTGTTTAGATTGTTAGTATCCAAGTATTTTAATAGACAACTAGAACATTTGTAAATTATGAAATTAATCAATAACCTTCGTAGATGCATATTAGTATTTAAAATATGAAAGTGGTGTTTGGCAAACGTGCAAGCACTCAAGAATCTCAAGATTCTTCCGTCCATCTTTGTTCTTTAATGGTATTCAGTTCACCAACTATTAAAGAGTTAGTAGGATTATTGGAATTTTAATGATAAAACTACTTTTTGGTTTTATTTATGAATAGTGACACAATCGTTTTAGGAATACACTGTTACGAGATTTTAAATATTATCAGACAAGTAAAATGATTGAGAAAAACATTTTTTATTATTTGTATGAATACACAAAAGTTATACAGTATTACAGTCATTACAGTAAATGATTAATATTAATGACTTTCATTTTTCGAGGTACGCATTGATTCCATGGCTTGCAAGGAATGTCCCAATAATTTTAGCATTAATGAAGGATGAGATACAAAAAACTGGTTGCAGTCTTCAATTTTTAGAGCTTCTTGATGGTGAGACAGTATATACTCTATTGCCTTATCCATTAAGGTGTCAATTGTATACTCTTGAGAAAATGTCAAGATTTGTGCAATGTTCTTCAAATTTATGGATTTTATCAAATAATTAACATAAGTTGATTCTTTGGCTAAAATAGCTTCATTTGATTTAACAAATTTTTCTGCAGCAGTTTTTAAATCTGACAGTTCATATTGATCTTCATTTGCCAGTTCAAGAATTTGTACTATGTTTTGTACATTTATATTGCATTTTAAATGCCACTTGCACATCTCTTCCAATGGTGTGATGTCTAAGTAGTGTGATAGCTGGAACAACTTAAAAGGAGTGATAGTCATGTCGCATGTATCAGTGTATATGTAATTCAATAGTTGTTCAACAACTACACCATCCCATTGCTCTAGTTTGATTGTGCCGGTTTTTTTTTCTACCATCTCCGTCTCTATCATCTTACACAGAACTTTACTTCGTACCGAAAGAATATTTTTGTGTACTTTAAAAACTTTGTCATCGACAACTAATTCCAAGTCGGAATGAGCTTTTTCTAAGAATAGTTGCTTCATGTCTTGAGCTAGTTTGTAACCACATAGTTCTTGATCAAAATTGATTTCAACATCAGCATCAAATGATGAATATGATCTAAAAACAGGGTCATACACAGTTATTGCTTCTGATTGGAAATTAGTATCAGTTACTGCTTTGAGAGTAAATGAATGTTTATATTTAGATAAATTAAAACAAACTGTCAGTTGCAATAATTTGTTATGCAGTAAAAATGGTTTTGTAGTAAAATCAAGACTAAACGTTACATTATAGAGATAGTATGAAGTACTGTAGGTCTGTGAGATCATTTGTAAGATCATTTTCATAGAGCACTTATTTTCAAATTCATGTAAACTAAATTCTTGAGACGAGGAATTGGTGGTAAGGCCAGTCAAATGAAACTTGACAATACACCCGTGCTCAGTCCGGACGTTTGTTACAGTGGCCATATTTCTGGTATACGGGAAAAATACCTGTAATATAGATGTGGATAAGTGATAATCTGAGACTACACGAGAAAAATGAAAGAAAATAATTATTGGGAACATAAATGCACGCACCTACCTATTTGAAACAGTAGTGGTACGGCAATTAAATCCAACGATACTTGGGTTAAAATAAAACTTAGTTCAGGAAATGCTTCAGTTTTGATCTTTCGATTGTTTCAAACAAACGAAAACATGTATAAGTGTACCTTAATAACTGTAAAAATGGAAAAAGAAAATGGCAGCATACCAATAAGTCTTCGATTATTGGTGATTAAACGAACTAGTGAAGTTCGATCACAATTATATGAATGAATTGCTCGAGCTGGACATGTGTAGTAGTACCACTCTCACCGCTAGGTGACGCCAACGTTCAGAGACAAGCGAGAAACCGGCCATCGGGGACCCCCACTACCCCAGCCCAAGAAAGTATTAAAAAGAAAAAAAAAAATTGATTTGAATTGAGCTTATCTTACATTTGCAAATATTAGCTTAGTTTTTTTATTAACAATTAATACATAATACTGGTCTAAAAGCTAACCTCATCTCTATCATGTATATCAACTGCACACAAGCCCCCAGAGCGCATGCGCAGTTGATAAACATGATAGAGATGAGGTTAGCTTTTAGACCAGTATTATGTATTAATTGTTAATAAAAAAACTAAGCTAATATTTGCAAATGTAAGATAAGCTCAATTCAAATCAGAAAAGGTTCATTTTTTATAAGCCAACGTTGTATCGAAAAAGAAGTGTTTTCCAAAGATATCGGAGGTTTAAAACAAGACAACTTGGTAACTGGTAATAATTTTTTTCTACAAAATTTATGAGGGTTCAATTTAAACAAACTGTGTAATCAGAGGGTGCATTTTTTGTTCTTTCTAACTGAATTTTTTTTTTTTTCTTTTTAATACTTTCTTGGGCTGGGGGAGTG
>NW_019379674.1:4418240-4429025 GCF_000648655.2 Copidosoma floridanum
AAAAAAAAAAAAAAAAAAAAAAAAAAAAAAAAAAAAAAAAAAAAATTATAATATCGCTAACAGTTAATTAAAAATTGTGTTTATTATTGTTACTGGTTAGCCATTGTGAAGTTCTAACTACTGAAAATTTTATCATTTAATCATAATCATCAATTTTATTGCAGAAATAAAAGAGAAACGCAATAAATTTAGAGTATAAAACATTTTAATTTTTTACATAAAAATTTATAAAAACGCTTAAACTAAGTTATTATGTTCAAAAGTATACTTATACTTAAATAATAATTCTTAATTCCTCAACATCGGTTTTGATACCAGCATGACATGTAAGGTTGCTGTACGATAAATAAAAAGAGAAAAACGAAATTAATGATCATTATAATGTACAATAAATTACTTCCCAGCCTATATTTTTATAACTATTCTAAATTTCATTAATATTAATCTATATCACCAGACAGAAAGACTTGCTTATCATCAATGCCTACAATAAATGCTTATTAAAAATTTGTAACGACCATTGGCTTCTCTGACTCATCAATTCATAGTTTATATAAATACAGCATTGAAGAAGCTGTTAATACAAGACAGGAATATACTTAAACTACATCGTTCAAATGAAAAAAATCATAGAGGGCAGGTAGTTCATCCGGCTGGAACAGTATGCTCAGAATCTTTTTTTGAACTTCCTTCCTTTTTCTCTCTGGCATCCTCATCAACAATTCTCTCATTCTTATTTCGAACTCTTCAATAGTAAGATTACTTGTCTCTTCCTCGCTGTTGGCGAAATATTGCAGTAAATCCACAATACCTGGAACCTCCACTTTTCGTCCTAAACACATAAAAAACCCTCGAGTTTATTTAAATGAAAAAGAAATTAAACTTAATAATTATAACATGAAAAGTAGTGATGGATAAAACGATGTAGTTGTCTAGAATCTAACCTCTAAACAATTCACTGCAACGATCGAGAAAAATCGTCTCTTCATCGGTATTCAAGCCAGAAAAGCAAGCATGAGCCAACAGATGCGATTTCATCGCCCGCACTGATGCACCACAATGCTTGCAATCGTAGCTCTGCAACAAAAAGTTGACGTAGACGTTTGGACAATTGCTTTTCTGTCAAACAGTTTAGTAATTTTTCTCCCGCGTACTTACATCACGTTCGGTGTTGATTTCAATTATAACACTACAAGAACCCATTTTTCAAGGTTTTATCAGTGCAATTACAACGACTATTTGGCAAATAATTGACACAGAATTACCTACTTAATTAACAGAAAATACAAAAAAAAACAAAATACGTCTAACCGCGATGTTTGTGTACATGTCATGTATATATGTAAAAACCTAACTTTCCCTGATATTCTACACCACGTGTGCCAGCAGCAGACGACGGTCACCACGGTCCTCTGCTGAATTTGTTTATCAACTTAAACTTATACTGTAAATTAGTTTTTTCCGATTAACTAATTCGTGCAGCTCTATTATTTGTTTTTTATGTTTGTCATAGTGTAAAAGGTTTTGTGACTTCAAATAATAAACTATGAATCAAACACGTCAGTTGTTGGGACTTCCAAAATTTTTTAGGCGATTGTGTAAAAATCATAACTTATACGATTGTGCAAAAAGGCACTTGTTAACAAATGAAAAGCCCGCAGTTATTTTAGGCATTGAAACAAGCTGTGATGAGACTGGCTTTGCAATCGTCGACACCTCTGGCAAGATTTTGGGTGAAGCTCTTAATTCTCAACTTGTTCATCACTTGCAGTAATTTTCTATTTTCATTTTATTATTGTTTGGATCACATTCGTTGATTAACTTTTTTTTTTAACAACACCATAGTTTGGGAGGAATTAATCCACCAGTTGCTAGAGATTTACATGTAAGAAACATAGATAATATTTATCAAGAGTGTTTAAAATCTGCAAACATGACAATGAATAATATTGACGCAGTAGCAGTGACGATACATCCTGGATTAGTAATGCCATTATGTGTCGGACGGGATTTTGCTCTGAAATTGTCACGAGAGTTTGACAAACCTCTGATTCCCATTCATCACATGAAGGCACATGCTCTGACAGCAAGAATTAGTGAAAAAGTATATTTATTTAGATGATAATATCGTTAATTATGCATCATTGATTTGATTTGATAAACATTTTATATGATGTATACAGGTTGATTTTCCGTTTCTTGTACTTTTGATATCAGGTGGTCATTGCATACTTGCTCTGGTTCAATCAATAGAGGATTTTAAAATCCTTGGTTATACAATAGACGACGCACCTGGAGAAGCTCTAGACAAGGTAAGTTTTACAATAAATTTTGAAGATGTAAAAATACAGTTTTTTAATTGGAAATTATGTTAAATTCGTTTTAGGTTTCTAGACGATTAAAAATGGAAAAGATTCCAGAGTATGCAAAAGTCAGCGGAGGTCGAGCTATTGAAATGGCAGCCATGAAAGCTGATAAACCTGAAAATTTCGAGTTTCCTACTTTAATGTCACATTATAGGAACTGTAAATTTAGTTTTTCAGGTGTAAAAAACAAAGCCAGGATGCATATTATCAGTGAAGAGAAAAAACATCATATTCAGGGAGATGAAATACTTCCCAGTATAAATAATATTTGTGCTGGATTTTTACTAACAGTTACAAAACACTTGTGCTTAAGAACCGAAAGAGCAATGGAATTTTTACGTAAACAAGAGTTACTCCCAGAAAATAATAAAACTTTGGTAAATGTCAATATTACATATAAAAGGCTTAAACTGTATTTTATCTAATTGTCTTGACTAAAAACTACATAAATGTTTTAGGTTGTAAGTGGTGGAGTAGCATCAAACAATTTCATCGCGAAAGCTCTTGAAAAAATCTGTTCGCATCATGATTACAGATTGGTCAGACCCCCACCTAAACTCTGTAGCGACAATGGAATCATGATTGCGTGGAATGGAGTCGAAAAGTATAAAATTAATAGCGGTGTTTTAAGAGATAGAAGTGAAATAGACAAAATCGATGTTACACCAAAAATGCCTATTGGTGAAGATTGGTCAGAAAGGGTAACAAAAGAAGGTATAAAAAGAAAATGGGTTAAATTAAAGTTTCATGATCTAGTAGAAAGTTAATGAGGTTGATAATTATTGACTCATTTTTTGTACGTACTTCTTGTAAAAATGTATATTTAAAATGTTTGCGTGATCAATAAATATTTTATACAAAATAACATCTTTATTTACACAAGTAGTGGAGCTGCTCGTTCCATTTCTTTTTTTAACTTCCTAATCAACTTATACTCTGGCATTTCATCTTGGATTTTTTGCTCCTCTATATCCTGTATTTTATCTAGATTTTTTCTAATGATCTGTTTTAAATTTGTTATCTTATCTTCATCTTTGTTTTTCAAAGATATCGTTATAATATCCTCAAATTCTAAAACTTTTTCAGGAACCATCTCATCAGAAAAGTTAGAGAACTGAATGCTTTTTAAGTTTTCAAAGTGTTTCATAAATCTTTGCAAAATCGCATCTGACCGTTCAGTATCCATTTTGTTTATCACTAGTATGGCAGGCATATCTAGCAACTCTGGTTTATAAAGTTCTATTTCCTTATTCAACAACAATAGTGTTTCCAAGCAATTTCTTTTTTTATACTTGTACGACAACTGAAATCCTTGAATGTCTATGACAAATAATAACATTTTTGTTCTTTCCAAGTGCTTTAAAAAATCGTGGCCCATTCCGACATTGACATGAGCTCCCTCAATTAATCCTGGCAAATCTGCTATTGTGATTTCTCTCAAATCAGGATAAATAATTTTACCTAAATTTGGTTTTATAGTTGTAACTGAAAATGGTAAATTAGCACTTGTATAACTTTCAACAGTTAATAACTAGCTATTTAAAAAATATCAAAAAATTTCCCTCACATGGATAGTCTGCTACTTTAGGCTTAGCATTGGATATGGTCCTTATGAGAGTACTTTTTCCAGCATTTGGAAACCCAACTAAAGCCACATCGGATATCAATTTCAAATCTAAAATGATTCCATGGTTTTCCCCTCTTTGTCCACTGTAGTCTGTTTCTGTACAGCCACCAGCTCCACCCATAGCTACCATCAACTTTTTATCAAGTTCATTGACTTCTCCTTGAAAGTGAAATATTTATTGAATATTAAAAAAATAGGAAAATTGGCAGTTATCAATTTGACAGATAGTATTCTAGTCACATAATTTATTATCAACATGAATCACTTCTTAAAAGTAGCTTACCAATAAGTGTACCATTTTCATGGTAAACAATGACACCAGGAGGCACATTGATGATTAAATCTTCTCCTGCCTGGCCCAGTATGCCCCTTTTGGAGCTGTCGTAGCCTGTACTGGCGGCCAATAATTTGCCATTCACATACTTGGATAAAATATTCAACGTGTAACCTTCCTTGGCTCTGACGTAGACATCACCACCTCGTCCACCCCTCCCACCATATTTCGATAAGCCAGATCCTCCTGTGCCTCCTCGAACTTTTATGCTAAGCTTATCCATAAACCCATACCTCAGATACTTTCTGAGTGGCTGCAAAAATATTTGATGAATTTTATAACCAGATGAGACGAAACATATCAAATGACAAGTTAATTAATAGCAGAAAAAAAGTTAAAACAGGGCTCACTTTTATTTCTTTAACACTTTTCTTGGCATAACCTAATATCTGAGTAAGAAAAACCATTTTGACGTTGTGATGTTATCACTCGTTGCTAAAATTTATTTACAGAAATAATAAACAGCCATTTTTGTTTATCTCACGCTTCCTCAAGTACTAAACATAACTAATGTAATCAAAAAGCCGCACAATCAGTAGCTTGTAAACATTCAAGTTAAGTATCAAAGAAGAATCAAAACTGAAATCCCCAATATTCCGGAGTTTGTTGACATGCGGAACCCACAGCCCAACACTAGATTTGTTCAAGCCCCTTTTGGTTCGGTTCGGTTCTCGTAACAAAATACACCTACATAGGAAACCAAACAGAACTGGTTCTGTATATATAGGTATATTTTGTTAAGAGAACCGAACCAAAAGGGGCTTGAACGAACCTATACTGTCACCGACAGGGTCCGTACCATTTAACTTTTTTTGCTTTGCAGGCCTATATATGTTATAACACAGGCCGATGTACTGGAAAATAGTTACATGGTACGAGTGTACGACCCCAGTTAGTGGAGCTATTCACATAGACATTTTTTGCTTATTTCATTGTGAATGTTGATATTGAGAAGCTATTCACGTAGACATTTTTTGCTTATTTCATTGTGAACGTTCATATTGAAAAGGGGGTTCCAGTTCCACTGTTCTGCTAAACTCAAAGTGAGTGAACAGACTGAGCAGACCTCTACCTCTTTTTCCATCAGGCAACAAAGCCTATTCGCTCCGAGCCGATGCAGAGGTTGCGCCCCCTCTAGCCAAAATCAGGCAAAATTTCTTTCATGTAAACAAACGGCTTAGAACATATATACATACGTACAGCTGCTTGTGATTGGCACTTGGCAAGCTAGAGAGAGAACGACGATCCTCTCCTGATGCTGTCTTATTCAGCCAATCACAAGCAGCTATACGTATGTATATATGTTCTAAACCGTTTGTTTGCATGCAAGAAATGTTGCCTGATTTTGGCTAGAGGGGGCGCAATCTCTGTATCGGCTCGGAGCGAATGGTCGCAACTATGTTGACTGACAGAGAACACAGCATAGGTCTGTTCAGTCTGTTCACTCAATTTGAGTTTAGCAGAACAGTGGAACCCTCTTTTCAATATGAACGTTCACAATGAAATAAGCAAAAAATGTATATGTGAATAGCTCCAGTGGTTTGACGACTAATAGAGCCATTTTATCAA
Organism: Copidosoma floridanum; assembly: GCF_000648655.2. The sequence goes on from NW_019379674.1 coordinate 4,424,137, forward strand.
TTATAAGCCAGCCGCAACTAATTTTACAGATGTAAAATAAAAAGTTAACGTTGTTTGTTCTACTGATTTGCGGCACGTTTGCAATTTATCTTTTACCAAAAAATTAATACTATATATAGTAAAAGTATACTTATATATATATAGAAGACTACTATAGTAGAGCCATATTAGAAGATAAAAAGTTGACATATATTGTGCTGTTGCTTTGTAGAGCGCGCGTGTATTACAGTCGACACGGTAGGGATCGTATTTACCCATTGTAAAACGTCGGTAATGCTGGTGACGATTGCGGAAAACACCCACTGGCTGTCGTCGATACGGCAGAACCTGTGTTACCGACATAATGTGTACACTGCATTTGGGGCTTGGGGCCGACTAGATAGCGCTGATCTACATTTCTTTTTTCTTCCTTCTTCGTTATGCACATATAGGTACTTATAGCGGCGAAAAGACGAACAGCAGAAACTCATAAGTTGCAATTTCTATAGTCTTCCAATCAATGTATAATTCTTATATTATGTAGAAATAACTTAAAACATCCGTATATTTTTTGTAATCAACAATGGCTGCTACAATCCAGTTGATGTATTCGGAACTTCAAAATAAATTTGGACTTACTGATTTCAAAAGTGAGTCTCAGAAAGAAGTGACAAAACATGTTTATGAAGGTATAAGTTCTCTCGAGACTTTATTTAAAACTTTTATCTGCTCTACTTGTTTGTTTATTATAACCTCACGCTTTGATTTGTGTTATTAATTTTTATTACAATTCAATTTATTTTCAACAAAGATGCCTTAATAGAGCAAAGAGATGTTTTTATTAATATGCCAAGTGGATTTGGAAAATCTCTATGCTTTCAATTACCAGTCTTGTCAAAGGATTACGCATTTGCTATTGTAATTACTCCTACGATAGCATTAGCCACTGTTAGTATCTACGCTTGTTTAATACTACATTTAATGGAGTTTAACTACCATTTTATCCTAACCATTTCTTTATCATTGTTATCATATTTTTAGCATCAAGTTGATTACCTAAGGAGTAAAAATATTATGGCATATTGTTGGAATGCCTACACTCCAAACAGTATTAAATATATCATTAAAAAAGATTTGATTAAAAAAAAACCTAAAATTAAATTTTTATATATATCTCCAGAGCAGTGTCAATCATTACATTTTCAAGTATTCTTAAAATATTAAACTCATGAATTTTTTACTCCCAAATTTTTTTATTTTTTCAACTCTTTCTGTTTTTAGGTAATAATGGCTAAAGTTAATCTGAGAGTATCATATTATTTTGTTATTGATGAGGCTCATTGTGTAAGCCCATCAAGTCATAATTTTAGAAAGTGTTACCAAAGTTTGGACAGGATACGTACCAAGTACCCGCACGTCCCTATTCTTGCTATGTCGTCTACAATCACTAAAAAAGTAACTTTATTCTATAATCAATTAAATATTGTTAACTGTGTTTAATGATTTTCGAACCAAATAAGCTTGAAAATTTTTTTGCTTTATATGATGTGAATGATAATCCAAACCTTTATAATTATTATTGAATATTGTACACAGATCAAAGAGGACGTTTACCGAGTATTGGGACTGAGAGATCCACTGACGTTCTCAATGCCAGTGGTTAGAGAAAATTTAACTTATGACGTTCAGTTCATAGATCTTCTTTCAAATCCATTATTAGATTTGAAAAAATATATTTTGCGGTTTCTTCAGTTGGATAGATATTCTTTATCAGAGGTTTTTGTATTTAAAGATTTTAATAAACTAATAATTAACTGTTTTATCTTCATAAATAACTTTTTGTCATGTTGCAGGAAAATTTAGTTCAAGGTATTATTTTTTGTAAAAAGGAACATGCAAAAGAGCTTCATGAAGAATTGTTATCAATGGGTATTACAACGGTACATTATAACCGTGAGTATTCAAATAATATAGTTTTTATCACATTAATATGTAATATTTCTTCTGTTTATCAAGAAACAAAATGCAAAGAAAGACTCAAAGTTCAACGATTGTGGGACTCAGGCAAATGTCGCATAATTATTGCTACAAGTGATTTTGGAATAGGAATTAGCAAGCCATCAGTGAGGTTTGATATTCTTTGGAACTTACTTGATATAATTTAATACCATCACTGGAATAAAAACGAATAAAATTATCCTTTGGTGTTTTTTTTGTTCATGGATAGGTTTGTTATACATTGGGGTGTTCCTCAAAGCATTCCGCATTACTATCAAGAAACTGGAAGAGCAGGACATGATAGGTGCATGTCCTACTGTAAAATTTATTGCAGTCTTGCGGAAATGCATAGCAGTTCTGAAACATTTTTACATGGTGGGAACAAAAATCAGCTGAGTCAGGCAGCACTACTAGCTGAAATAAAACAAAGTCTTACTCACACAAGGTACATACATTTTTTCAATCTGTTCAAAATCCTACAGCAAAAAATTTTTGACTTTTTCATTCTTGAAATAGGTGCAGACACGTTGTTTTATCAAAACATTTTGGACAAATCGTACCCAATTGTATGACAAAATGCGACTTTTGTAAGTCATCTATTCAAATGAGTCCATCTGTTTCAAATTTTAATTGGTAATTCATAGATAATTTAATTATTGGTCAAAAAATGTTTAATAACTTTTAAAATCAACACTTCTACTTTTAGTAATTTGACATCAAAAGATAAAGAAAAATTATCAAGTAACCTAAGAGATAACAAAAAAAGGGTAAATAAAAATGCGTAGTTTGTTACCAAAACATTATTATCCATATTAATAAAAGATAAAATTTTCAGGCTAAAAATGCTGTAACAAGTGAATGTTCTTCAGAGACAATGCTTAATGTGTCACATCCATTAATGAGTTTTACAGATGAATCACACTATCATCCTGACAAAAGGCGAAAAGTTATTGCCTCGGAAGAGAGCGATCTTATACAAGTATTATTGTATCGGTAGTAACAAGCAGAAAATACATAAAATTTTGACGCTACTGACTTACAGTTAAGGTAAAAATGTAAATTTACACATGTTCTATTTTTTCTAAATAAAATAATGCATTGAAAACAGTTCTACAATTACTGTGGTGTCGAAAAATTAGTTATACTCTTTACACCTTCGTGTAACACACATCTTCTTATCCCACCTTTTTAATACAAATGCAAGTAAAGACAGTTTCGTGCAATCCTCGTTTCATTATATTACTTATTCTACTACAAACACTAGTTACTGTTGCAAGATTCAACAAATATTTGTATTACAAACCAGTCGGGCACACATTATAGAATTTTTTTTCACGCAGCTTTAAAAAAAAAGCTCATCAGAGAAATTCAGCAGTGACAGCAGATAACCGCAAATAAAAAAAAAAAAAAGATGAGACCATCTCTTGTTTGGATCAACGGACGATCCATGTTAACCGATCAACTTTGGTGGGTTTTAAAATGACTGCAGACTCCGATCAACACGAGCCACCCAAATTCGCTCACAAGCCGATAAAATCGAATTGATTCGCAACGTAAATGATACATTTATTATCAATGATAAGTTTAATGAAGGGAAAAAAGCTCTATATGCATATTTTATAGATATGTGTGGTACAGTGACATCATCAACGAGCTTTCAAGAGTTTCGCGAGATAAAGGCGACGCATTGTTTATGTTTACAAGTGTGCGAGACAGGTGCCAGAGATTATAACATTATACTGGCGTCGTCCGGCACCTTTTTCTTCTCTCTCTCTCATAGATTATTTTATTCCTAACGTGGAATTTTGTGCGCACGCCTGTCACCGATCGATAAACATCGCGTGACGATTTTATCGGGCAACGGTTTTATTTGTTTATTTATTTTTTGTTCACAAAAGTAAGATTTAGATGTTTAGCTCTCAAAGTTGCACGTGCAGCTTGGATTTTTTGGTGATCGGTTCTCCATTCTTAAGCTATCTTGCTATCTTTTCTTTTATCTCGTTTTCTATGATGAAAATTTAATCAGCAGTCGGCGATGATACAGATGATTCTCGAAGCTCTTGCTGGAAAACTTTTGTGGTGTGCTTGACTTGCAAGGATTCATTTTTTTTTTTTTTTTTTTTCGAAACATCGTTTTGAGTATGGCTTCTTTTCCAAGTACCTGTACGTTTCAAATCATTTCTCACATTTTATTGACTCGAGACTTGTATCTTAATTTTTAGTATCACGATCTTTCTAGATAAGAGGCTTGTTGTGTGTAGATAGGACACTCTGTTTAATTGATAATCTTTGTTGGTATAGACGCGATTTATCGAGGGAAATAATCTTGATGAGAATATACGTATCGTAATCGGCAAGTATTAGGAAAATTTTGTTTCATAGATAGTAAACGTAAACAAGTAATTAATACGAAACAGCTACTTTGAACTACAACCAATGAGTAAATCTCAAAATAATTATTATGCGATTTAGGTAAATGAGTGATAAAAATAAAAGTAGACTAGAAAATAAAATAAATAAATGAATTTTTAATAGTCTCATATACATCATATAAAACGCAGCCTTGTGTGTGTAAATTCGGTAAACAATGTGTTACAAAATTTTTATCTCGTTTGTTGATCGTTTCGCCAATGTTGTGGATGATTATACTGTACATCACGGATAAGCTTTTATCCATATGCCATCTTGATCTTTCATCGATCTTCTGTACTTAACAATATATACAAGTGTATACATTTTTGTTTTTTTCCATCCGCCAAAACTTGAATGAGTTACATATAGGTACTGATGGTGCGGCACCGTTCAATCCTACTTTATTCAGTGTCACTCGACATCCTGTAAAAGAGAGAAAAAATGAACGCGAGTCAGCAAAACGCTGAAAGTATATACTTATATGTATATGTATATATATA
>NW_019379674.1:4429035-4441536 GCF_000648655.2 Copidosoma floridanum
AAACCAGCCGCAACTATATATATATATATTATAGGGCAAAATACTCACGTATTTCATGTACGACAGAAACATGTCGTAGATCATCGTCATGAAATTTATGTATATCACCCGGTAGCGCATGGGCACGAAAAGAAAGTTGATGAACTGCGAGGGTGGCCAGAACATACAGTCGACCTGAGACAATCGAAAGAAACGCCACATATTGTGTAAAATTGATCGTGGTAAAAAGATAAATGAATTGCAATTCGTATGATGTATTTATCACCTTCCACGTGTCCATGAGCTTGAGCCGGACCTCGCCGTTGATGTCATTCAAGTTTTTGCGCTCGAGCGCGCCGAGCCCGAAAAAAAATATCCCCAAACAGGTGGGGCTGGCGATCGCCTGGTCCAACACGGTTTTCTTGAATATCGAGCGGGTACTCCGGCCGGGCAGGTACCTCTCGAGTACCGCGTAAAAGTAGTGGTGAAACGGGCCCTGAAGAAAACCCACGGCAGTCATGTTGCGCGTACGCACGAAATTGTAGTCGTCGATCGGCGGTGTCGATGCCGTTGTTGTTTTTACCACCCTCGAAACGGCGCTTTCGTTGTTTATCGCGAGGGTCATTGCTTCCTTGTTGCCGTCGTAGAGCAATAGTTCGTTGTTTGTCGTCGACTTTGAGGGACTCGTTGGCAAGTGCTTTTTGAAAAAATCGCTGCGCTGCTGCATCGCGTCGCCCACAGCCATCATCACGCCGCAGCTCACTGTGTTAGTCACCAGCAGGTATTTTCCTATCGAGAATTGAAAATTTAATTTAATTTAATTTTGTTTCCTCACAAGAAATGCAAACCGGTATTGTCGTGCTCCGACGAATCGTACGTTTTTTTGTTGCTTGAAAATTAATTATTCGAAAAAGAGCGGAAATATTTCATAAAACTCTCAAGTGTAATATTATTAATCAATGTAGTGATGACAGTTTAGAGTAACATTATTTTATGTTAAAAAATTTTATTACAGATAAAAGATAATGTTATTGTTACCCAAGTCTAACGCAACCAATCACGATGATCATTTTCTTGAAGGAGCTTAAAAAACAATACAACGATTTTTGTTAAGACACAAAACATGTATTCTCATTTGGCCAGCCACGTTTTAACCATCAAAACAATTGTATGAAAATTAAATTAATACCCAGTATATTCATAAAGTAAAAAGTGCAAGCGATGACAATGAGATGCAAGAGTGTACATTAGAATCAATTCAACGAATCCAGAGAATATTTTTAAATGTATGTTTTTTTTTTTTTTACTTTAAGACTAGCGTTGAATTTGAAAACAATAGCGTGTTTCGCCAATTTTCGTTCTTTATTTTTGAAAATATCGCATAAACACACTAAATCATCATGCAGCTCGTCAAACGTCAACATAAACAAACTGCCATAATTCAATATTCTCGCAACGAGTATGGTCGTTGAAAAAATTTAATCGCAGCCAACTAACCGAACATCTTGCCAAAGACGCCCATCCTCAAATGGCCTCTTCCTCGAAGCGACGGGTAAGTATTCCAGCAGCAATCGTCGCAACAACGACGATGTGTGTGTATATATATACACGTGGCGGGGAACTCCCGAACCGGCCGGTAGAAAAAAAATCCTCCGACCTAGCGAAGCAAAGGTTTCCTCGATCCGGCGTAAGTAGCGAACTTATCCACCCTGGCAGGGGTTGACGAGCTTCTTGATCCTCTGGCGCTTGTGTAGACGGAAAATCGGCCGGGATCCAAGAAGCATAACTCGATCGTCGCGCTCTCGCGGGAAGAGTTCTGCCCCCTCGCCTATCTGTCTTCTCTCCGATGCCTCTAATTCTCCGCGCGATTCTTTTTTTAAAACGCGCTCTTGCGAGAGCCTACACCCTCCTCTTTTCGAATAGATCCACCAGCCAGCAGCGCAGACAGGAAGGTCTTCTTGGCCGTTTCCGACTTTTCTTATTTGATTATCTCGAAGGGAGCGCTCGAATATGTGCGACTGAAGCGGTCATGTGCGACGTGAGCTTTTATACCTGCTAGATATCTTGGACTACCGTCGCCGTCTTATCGTCTCGCTTTTTTTTTTTTTTTTTATGCAATTGCGATCGAGTGATGCGAAGGAGAGATGCTTAAACCTTTGTTTGTCGGGTATACGCAAGAAGTACTGATATGGGGGGCTTTTTTCGACTCTCTTGTTTTCATTTTTATAGGTATATGGCGCGTGGTAATCTTAGAATGAGGAATTAGTTTCATAAACCTATAACTTTAACTATAGCTTTGGCGATTTTTTACAATACAAGGAATAATTTTTGTACTCACATTATTGCGGCGTTCGATTTCTATTATCAGTCTGATGGACGATCGCGATACATTTTTTTTAGTTTGTTCAATTTTGCTTTTGTTATATGTATGGATGTATCGGACTCGGCTGTACAAATATGTGTATTGTAACTCATTTCATTTGTCCCTGATGAGCTTTCAATTACCATTCAGTAAGACAACTTTTACTTATGATTATCGTTATCAAAAGTGGGACTTAAGTTTAATTGTAAATTGTGTCATAAAAACACACACAAGCGCCATGCATATTACATATATGTATTTTATATCTCTTGTTTGATAAAGTTTAGATGAAATACCTTTAACTCTTGACCGGAAACTGTTCAAAAATAGTGAAGAATATGTTTATAGATATTAACAATGTGGATACTGATTTTTAATTTTTAAATAAAATGTCATATTGTATTTTTCTAAAAGGCGATGCTAATCACACACTAATCACTCACTCGCGGTGTGTGAACAAACTTTAATTATAGAAAATTGTGAAGGAGTCGCATATTGATAAAATGGCAAACAACTTTGGCAACGAGCCACAATTTCAAGATCAATGACAGACCAAAGGAGAAATGTCTGATCTTTATTAAGGTTACAAAATGTGAGGACATAGTTTTGAAATAAAAAGGTAGATGTATTTTAATTTTTTTTTTTTAGTAGCAAAAGATGTATATGATAGTTTGTAGCGACTGCTTTAGATTTGGGCACACCTAGCCTGTTTTAAGAGAAACATTTTTTTTTCCATTTTTAACAAAATAAATTGTTTCACATTAAGTACTACAATTCGTGAAAAAAAAAAAAAAAAAAAAAACAACCACGCAGTTAACAGTACCTTTTTATCTTTAATAATGACTATCACTCTTTCCACTCTGAAAAATGAATGGCCTGCTTTTTCAGTTCAAATTTGTGTCAAATTATCTTATACGCAATATCTGAAAGATCTCGATATCATAATATAGACTGTATCACCAAAGATCTGCATGATAGAAATTTGACATTTAAAATTTTGAAGTAGAAATTATCTAAAATTTCAGTTATTGATATCTTTTTGTCAACTGGCCTTTTTCGATAAGTCTTATATTATGCAGATGTTTCAATCATTAAGTATGTGTGTGAGTTAATTTTTTTTCTCCCTAAATTGTCTTTATCTTTGATGAAAATGGATAAAATCAAGACTTTATGTTGTCTTTTAAGTAGGGGGTTTCATTAAGAAGGTAAAGAACCAAAAATTTCTAAAAATTATTTTTAATTGCCATTTAGCTATATACAGCTGTACATGTATAGTGTACAAAAACATTGTAACGTTGCAGCACGAAAATAAAAAAAAATATGTATTTTAATGTATGTGGACGTATTAAAAAGACAAGAAATGATTTCAAAAAACTGCTCGTGACATTTTTCTGATTTTTTCATACATAAAATGCTTGATATTTTTCGTTACTTTACTATTCGCACTAAATTGTTCATTCCTTGTTGTCAACATTTCTCACTGTCATCGTGGTAGGACTTGTTGGAAAGCTTTAGTGTGAGCCAGAAAGATGTCAATGTTGAGGAGAGAGAAGATAGCCATGACACTCCTCGAACACACGTTTCCGGCGTGTGTGTATATTGTCATCTTGCGACTATGAAAGTTTATCAGCCCCGTCATTACTTCAGTAATTTAGAGTACTAAAAGAATTATATACGCCTTAAAAAGGCTGTCAACTCTAAAAAGTCAAAAAGTATTGACTCTCGATGAACCACATTACACCTCGGCTAGTTTGTTGAGCACACTATGTAAGAAAATAATAAAAAAAACTTATAAATGTGTGATTCTCCGATAATTGACTAAACAAAGTATCTTAGGACTTATTTGCTTACCAAGTTTTCAATATAAACTACTAAATTTCCATTAGCCTATCAATATCAGTTAAAATTTCACGAGAGTGATTACTTTCTGCCGACACCACATGATTGGCTCCAACCAAGCAGTCTTTTAGTTGACTACCTTCATTGATAACACAATCATTACATATGATGCAGTTCTCTATAACACACCTGAAAAGAAAATAGATTTAAATGAAAATCAGTTTTTTTTTCTGAGAAAGCAGACTACAACTTAAAATTGCTTCTTACATTGATTTTATTGTAACGTTGTTCATGATGACACTCTTTGATATTCTCGTTTTTGGTTCCACTATTACATTGCAACCTACGAAACTCGATTTCAAAGAAGTTTTTTCACTAATCATTGCATTATCATCAATTCTGCAATTTTGTACTTGTGTACTTTTTACAGTAGCACCGAGCGAAACGCTGGAACAAGTCGATTCACCCTCTTTTTTCAAGTCAAACCATTCATGTGCCTAAAGTTGAAAATTTTTTTAGATAAATTTTTCAAAAAGAAATAACAAATGAAATGGAAAATTGTATAAAATTATTGAAACAATCAATGACATATTTACCAATGCATTAGCCAAGTAATACATTTGTAGAGTGTTTGCTCTCAAGCCACACTTTCCATTCACAATTTGAGCATAGCACTTGATCACATCCTTGTTATAAGCACTCTCCAAGTTTGTATCATGATCGTTATAGGCTGACATGTGCATAATCAGTTCATTAAAAGGTTTTTCCACTGCAAACCTAAATATATCTTGTGTAGTATCCAATTTGACAACAGATGCGTTTTTATCATCTTTAAAAATTTTTGGCTTATCCAACTGCTTTTTTACAATGTAAGGAAGTAATTCGCCCTTCAGAGTACTGAAGTTTCTGAGAACGGGAAAAATAAGTTACTTGTATAGATTTATAAAAAAATTGAAAAAATTAATAAACACATACTTGTGGTGCACTAAAAAATCAAGCACCCACTTGTTGATTACATACAAGTGGGCATCCAGTAACTTTGAGAACACAGTAAAATTAGGATGTTTCTTCAATAGCTTAACAGGCATGGTTACCGTATCTTCAAAGTCGGATGCAGAAGCTAAAAAAACAATCCGACCTGTTTCATTGTCAATACCAATAAGATCCCTCTCTGGCTTTTGTTTATTTTTAGGTCCAGGCTGGACAAAATCTTCAGGTGCTTTAGGAGTTTGTACAATCAGCGCAGTAATACTAGCATTGTGCTTACGATACAGATTTAGAGTTTCAGAAATATCTATGTTGGCAATAAAGTCTGTTGACACAACCACAAGATCTGACTTGATTTTATCATGGATAAATCTAAGCGAGTCTGCTGTACCGATGTCCTCTGCATCTGGCACTCCAACAACCTCTGGTTTAATGCTTAAACCATACTTGTCTAGAGCTGTCGTTACGTCCATCTTCACTGCTTCCGATACAATGACAATAGCTTCCGTGAAACCAGATTGTTCCAAAAGTTTCAATGGATACCAGACCATTGGCATGTTAGCAATGGGTAGTAAACATTTTGGCTTTCCAGCTGTCAGCTCTGTCATACGAGAACCCTTACCACCAGCAAGCACTACTGCTTGGAACTCATTTTTATAGACCATTTTCAATCTAAAAGTTTTAGTTACGGATAAGAAATTCTCTCCGTAAGTTGGTCAATGTTTCTACTAACCCACATGTCAACAACTGTAGCAAAGTTTTTATTAAAAATTTCTCTACTCACATGCCCGGAAGTACTCGTGATAACTGAAAAAATTCTTAACTTTCACAAATCTTACTATGGTATAAAATGAGTTCTTAATTAATATTAATATTTCCTTAAAAGTATGTATTGTGCTTATGTTTTTGTAAAATCTTATTAGTGTATATCTACATCAAGAGTGTCTCTCTACATAAACATGACACTGATGACACAAAACTGACAAAACGTGATTCTGACTTGTGACGTTATGACAACACACAATTGTATATTTTAAAAAACCAAGTTCATTTTTAAATCCATTAATTTTCTTAAGTACTTAATTTTTGGGTAAAAAATAGATTGTAAACTTGCCGCAAATAAAACAAATAACGTCAACTTTTTATTTTATATGTATAAGATTAGTTGCGGCTGATGGTTTATAATTGATTATATGGCTCTTCTGTAAGTTGTAATAATCATTTGGATCAGCGCCATCTAGCGGTCGTGATTTTTTTGGCCAAAAATTGCTTCTGAAATTCTGAAGGAGAGCTTTAGGCAGTTTAGCCCAAGAGCCATTTAATCACTTATAAACCAGNTAATAATCATTTGGATCAGCGCCATCTAGCGGTCGTGATTTTTTTGGCCAAAAATTGCTTCTGGAATTCTGAAGGAGAGCTTTAGGCATTTTAGCCCAAGAGCCATTTAATTACTTATAAACCAGCCGCAACTTTAGAAATAAATACAAAATAAATAATAAACAATGTTTGTGCTGTTTGCGGCAAGTTTACAATTTACTTATTACCCAAAAGTATAAATATATAGGAGGTCGATATTCATGTTAAACATACACTACAAACTTGCCGCAAATAGCACAAACAACGTTAACTATTTATTTTGTATTTATTTCTAAAGTTGCGGCTGGTTTATAAGTAATTAAATGGCTCTTGGGCTAAACTGCCTAAAGCTCTCCTTCAGAATTTCAGAAGCAATTTTTGGCCAAAAAAATTACGACCACTAGATGGCGCTGATCCAAATGATTATTACTACTGAACTACTTATAGTAGAGCTATTTAATCAATTATAAACCAGCCGCAACTAATTTTATAAATATAAAATAAAAAAGTTAACATTATTTGTGCTGTTTGCGGCAAGTTTGCAATTTATCTTCTACCCAAAAGTATAAATATATAGGAGGTCGATATTCGGCTAGAAGATAAATTGCAAACTTGCCGCAAAGGGCACAAACGATGTTTACTTTTCATTTTCTATTTATAATGTTAGTTGCGGCTGGTTTATAATTGATTATATGGCTCTACTGTAAGCTGTAAGTAGTAATGATCATTTGGATCAGCGCCATCTAGCGGTCGTGATTTTTTTGGCCAAAAATTGCTTCTGAAATTCTGAAGGAGAGCTTTAGGCAGTTTAGCTCTAGAGCCATTTAACTCAATTATAAACCAGCCGCAACTTATTGGATAGATACAAAATAAAAATTCAATGAAGTTTGTGCTGCTTGCGGCAAGTTTACAATTTATCTTTTACCCGAAAGTATAAATATATAAGAAATCGATATTTGGATAAAATATAAATTGTAAACTTGCCGCAAGTAGCACAAACATTATTAAATTTTTATTTTGTATCTATCATTAAAGTTGCGGCTGGTTTATAATTGATTATATGGCTCTACTGTAAGTAGTAATAATCATTTGGATCAGCGCCATCTAGCGGTCGTGATTTTTTTGGCCAAAAATTGCTTCTGAAATTCTGAAGGAGAGCTTTAGGCAGTTTAGCCCAAGAGCCATTTAATTACTTATAAACCAGCCGCAACTTTAAAAATAAATACAAAATAAATAATAAACGATGTTTGTGCTGTTTGCGGCAAGTTTACAATTTATCTATTACCCAAAAGTATAATTATATAGGAGGTCAATATTCGTATAAAACATACACTGCAAACTTGCCGCAAACAGCACAAACATCGTTTATTATTTATTTTGTATTTATTTCGAAAGTTGCGGCTGGTTTATAAGTGATTAAATGGCTCTTGGGCTAAACTGCCTAAAGCTCTCCTTCAGAATTTAAGAAGCAATTTTTGGCCAAAAAAATCACGACCGCTAGATGGCGCTGATCCAAATGATTATTATAACTTACAGTAGAGCCATATAATCAATTATAAACCAGCCGCAACTTATTTTTTAGACATAAAATGAAAAGTTAACATCGTTTATACTATTTGCGGCAAATATACGTTTTTATGTTGATATCGTGACTGGGCTTGCGTACGGCGTACGCGCGCGCGTAAAACTTCAAAGTGAGAGTGAGAACGATAAATGTAAACAAATAAACCTAACCCTAGTTGTGTGTAAGACTGTAAGAACATGAGTACAAACTTAGTGTTTTTTTGACTTGCAGAAATTATAACAAAGTATATGTTCGACAATACAAATAAATTTTTTAAATTAACTTAAAAAAAAACACCAGTTTTATTTCAACAATAAAGGAGTATGAAATATACTTCATAACATATAATGCGATATTAGCTTTTGCTTGGTTTTGAAAATGTGACGTCATTTGTTTGATAAAAAATAAAGATCCACGTAAGTAGATTGAAAGGTTATTATTTTGTGTTGTACTGTCTGTGGTGAGTATTTTTTAGAATAATTTGTGTACCATTTAACAGAGAAAACATGCCCAATTGCTGTGTACCTGGTTGCAAAAATTCATCGTACAGAGGGTATTTAATGAGGAGTTTTCCAAAAGATAAAACAAGATGCGAAGAGTGGGTTAAAAATATTAATAAGCCCAATTGGACTCCTAACAGTGCTCATCGTGTGTGCGAGGTATAAGATGCTGAAAAATGCATCATTAAGTTGCAGCTATCCTTTATGGTTGCAGCACTAGGAGCAGCAAAATCAATTTAAATAATCCCATTTTTTGTAGGTACACTTTGCTCCAGAGATGTGGGAAAAAATGAGAGTTGATGGATCACGTAAATTAAAATGCAATGCAGTGCCTACTGTTTTTGGTGATGATATAACCAATGAAAAACCATCAATGTCAGAATTTGTGGTAGGAAAACTTTTATTATTATTTTTGTTAAACCTGTGGTAATGTACATACAATCAATGTTACTTATTCAATTATTTTCAGCCTCCACTCAAGAATAAGAACATCGACAAAAATAGTTCTCCACCTGAAGAAAGGAATTTGTTAAAAAACATAAATTTAAATAATCACACACTGATAAAAATTTTACCACCTCATGTGATAAACTCTACCTCGCCATCAATTGTTGTCCCCTTCAGTACCCAGTCAATCAATTCCACTGGTGCTATCATAGTTAATACTAAAGGTAAAATAGTCAACACATCTGCACCTCCAACCATTTCTAGTGGTGCGAGTCTCCTAAAACCCATGGTAAAAACAACAAGTGTTCAATCGTCTCCCATGTTGATTTCTACAAACGCCAGTATTCTCAAAAATCAAATTAAAGCTGCGAGCAATCAAACTCCAATAATAATACCTGCCGCGGGTAGTAGTATCCTCAAGCCACAAATACAAAATCAAAATTTATCAGCAACTCTGGTGCATCCTCAGTCTATGCTGATTCCTTTGTCGGTGAGTGCTATCAATCAAAAAAGGGCTGAGGGTGTCAATCAAAAGCCATTTGTAAACAGTGGGAATAATCTTATCGCGATAAAACCTAAGCCGTTGAACATTAATACATCTGCGACTCAAGCCATTGTTAATACAAGTGCCAGTGAATCGAAATCGGTGGATGAAAGTGCTGGTGAGACGTCGACCACAACAGCAACAACAACTACAACAACGACAACGTCGAGAAGCAGCATCATTTTAAACAAAATTGAAGCGCAAAAAATGGATGAAGAGCGCTTTGCTAAGATGGACAAACTTTTATTAAAACAGCTCAAGTTGAACAATGCTCTGAGGAAAAAACTAGTGTTAATGAATCGCAGAATGCAGGCTTTGGTGAAAGAGCAAAATAAGAGTAATTCAAAGTCATTCTTGAAAGATGTTTTCACGGAAGATCAAGTGAGAGCCTTAGAGTTGAAGCAAATGAACCCAAGATCCATAACAGCATGGTCGCAAAAAACCATGATGAAAGCCCTAAGGCTCAAACAAGAGTGTGGCACGCGTGGATACGAAGAATTGTTAAAACAGCACATGCCAATTCCTTCTATCCGGACCTTGAGCAGATGGTGTGCCACGAAAGAAATAGCATTTCCTTGAATTTTTTTTAACATTGAATTTTAAGTTTTTTTTAAACCAAGTACCTACCGTAGGTACTGCAAGTCTGATATTCAATACGCGAGATTTTAAGTATATGTTTATCGAAGAAATAGATTTACGAGCTGTTTTCGCATGTTTATTTAAAATATTTTTTTCATTAACAATCGATGTAGTCCATAAGTCATTGTCTTACAATTTTTAAGTATTGAATAGTTTAAATACATTGTTATAATTTATAAATTCAAGTTGATTAATCATGGTTTAATAAAAAAAAAATGTAAATACATTGTCACATAGTGTGTTGAACGATTTTGCGTGAAAAAAATTCTGTACAAATAATTGTGCGCAAGAAAAATATAAGTTATTTATTTTTCATAAGTTTCTGTTTTTCTTCAACTCGGTGAAACCTTAAAGTGAAGTTTCGTGAACTACAAAGTTAATAGCCATGAAAAAAAATTCCCCTAATCCTAGTAAAAATTCAAATCCAATTCGAATTACTGCCTGTAAAGTCTTTTTTTCTCCCCCTTTTGTGTTCGCGACCTCCTCACTTTTCTTTTTTTTATTCTCATTAAGTATCGTCACTCGTCACGAAAAGACCGCATTGCCGTACAATCAGAGCAAAGGAGACAGAAACAAAAAGGGAGTAGATTCTCCTGCTCGATGTCTGCAGAATTGAGAACTGCGGTTTGCAATATCCAATCGTGGAAAATTAATTTAATATATTTTAATTTGATTCACCACTGCAGCTTTTTGATAAATAAATGAATAGAAAATTATCGAAAGTATATTAAAAAAAAAAAAACGTAAGAAAAACAATTATATAAGAGTTTATAATAAATAAAATCTTGACGTGTTGATTGAAAAAAATACAATTTTTATAACTTGCGCTTCGTTTACGCAGCAACCCCTTGCGGAACACCCCTACGTCCCTGAGACAAACGTATAAAGAGAGGAGGAATTTTCTTTAACGAATTACGCAATTCCGCAATCGGCAGCTTCATTCTGCACGTGCAGACGTGTGGTCGCGCGGCTTCGAGAGTATACTAACAGTAATCTACTTAACTTCGTTTCGGTGTTCGGCTTTCTGAAGTATTATAGGTCATACATTGACTTAGGTACTTATTGTTTCTCAAAATAAAACTAGCAGTTCATCTGCAGTGCGTGGTGATATCGGACAAAACGGTTGAATTCGCTATAGGTTATACAACAAACGCATAACGTTTTGGCAAACAAAAACACACAACACCTCGCGAGTGTGTGCACATACATAAGTATAGTAGATTGCAATAATCTTCACCCAGGTCTTAACGACAAAAACGGTACATAATAGCCTTGAAACACGTACATGACTTGAACCTCCGGATATTTTGGAGTCTCGCAGGATAGACACATAAACCAGGCATAGCACAACAGGAGAGCCTAGAGCAGGCATGGGCGCGTGTCGTGCAGGCCGCGACAACAACGACCCGGAGAAGCTGCTGTTGGGCTGCAATTTCTACCACCGGCGCGGCTGACGTCGGCGCCGACAGCAGGAGCTAGCGTCATCGTCATCCTCGGGAATCCGAAGCCCGTACCTCTTCAAGATCCGGGGCCGCGTCAGTGCGGATTACAAACGAGCGCCAAGGAGGAGGAGATGCCGACAAAGTAATCAACAGCAGAAGCAAGGATAAGAGGCAAGCAGAGCAACAGCAGCGGGAAGAGAATGTGCGTGGCGAAGCTTGTCGGCGTGCAGCTCGTCGGGTCGTCGTTTTCGAGGATCAGGAGCAGCAACGGTGTCATATACGCTATCAACAGCAGCAGACTCGTGGGAGAGGAGGAGGAAGAAGAGGCAGAGAGCTCTTCGCCTCGTCGTCGTCGTCGTCGCCGTCGTCGTCGGCGTTGTTACCTTCCTCATCATCGTTGCTTCTGCAACGTCGTATCTTTAGGCCACCGACGCCCCGTCATTTGCAGAATCGACTAAACCTTTGGAGGAGAGCTTGCTTCATCATCACGCCGTCGATGAACATGTCGACGGTATGGACCGTCCGCATGAAGCAGCGGGAGCGAGGTCTGTGGGGTCGTACAGTTACATGTTTGTATAGTGGGTTGATAGTCATGTGTATATGTGCAGAAAAGTGTGTCTTTTGCTCTTTGTGATTGTTTGTTTATAAGATTATTATTTTTTTAATTGAAACTCCAAGGCTGATCGTTTAATGCAATGTGTGTGGTGTTTTTTTTTCTGATTGCAGGGAGGCCGTTGAACAACTGCATCGAGTTTGATCTGTCAAAAGGTATGAAACTTTATGTGGTGCTATTATTTTCATTATTACACTTTTTTTATTTTATTTTTTTATTTTGGATGAAA
>NW_019379674.1:4458332-4548932 GCF_000648655.2 Copidosoma floridanum
AAAAAAAAAAAAAAAAAAAAAAAAAAAAAAAAAAAAAAAAAAAAAAAAAAAAAAGGTACAGAGTTTTGAAGGTCCAAGGGACGCTTGTGCAATTATGGGGAATATTCTAGTTATGATGTTCTCGTCACCTGTTGGGACTCCTCGCGCTGGTTGTTGTTCCTCTGGGGCGTCGGCGCCGGCAATATGAGGAAGGTGAGGCTGCCCTGCATGCCCGCGAGTATGTCGCAGACGTCGTTGACGCTCTTGCCCCGCATCTCGACGCCGTTCACCTCGAGCACCTCGTCGCCCTCGTGCAGCAAGCCCGACTTGTCCGCTGCGCCGCCTCGCACCACGCGACCTTGTTTCAAAAAAAAAAAATTGAAGAAACACACCGAGTTATAATTTTTCCACGTTAGCAGGCTATAAGGAAAAACTGCTGGATTCGAGAGGGTCAGTTAAGCGCGTGCGGTATGGAAATCCTTCTTCTTCTTCTTACTCTTGAAAAATGTTAGGTACTGTGTTATTGTTTTTTTTTTTTTTTTTTTTTTCATTCCCAAAAACATCAAGTACACATTTCTCGGGGTGAGCGGGTAAATCTCATGCTCGCACAAATCTTCAAGTAACATGTTAGTGATTTCTCGTTAAAATTGAAAAGCGCATCAAATCACACGAAAGTTAGTCGCTCGTAAAAACCACACACACACGTTATCAACGATAAAAAAAAAAAAAAAAAAAAAAAAAAAAACTCATTGCAAGAAAAAAAAGAGACGTTGAGCAGAAACCTTCTTTCACCTCCAGCGTTATGTCACCCGTGTGTCCATTATCTGCACGCCGAGCCCATCGTTAAAAGGAACAAATGCACGATTAATCCAAGCGTATCACCTTTTACATTTACACGATGCGTACAATATGTTGTACAAACTATATATTCCCACGATGGAGAGAGAAAAAAAAAAGGAGTCATACGTTCCATCGACCCACATGCTACCGATCAACGTTATGCGGAGCAGCTTGCCTTCCACACTTGCTTATGCAACTGCAAATTTATTCCTCGGATAACCAACCCCCCAGTTTATTTGTAAGCGCGATGTGATGAACGTAAACGAGGTGGTATATAAGAGGTGAGAACATGGGAAAAACATCCGAGTCCCAGATGCATTCAATTAAACGTTGCGCAAGAGCACGCAGTTGTTGATACCGAACAACTTTCATCCCGTTGGAGAGGCAATGAAACTTTTTTTTTATCAACTGATTAGCAAAAAGTTCATCCCAAGTGGTGAATAGCGCAATCAGCTAAAACTCGGGAGGGGCCTGTATAGTTAAATTACACGCGTAGAAAAGGTAGTTTCCAAGGTTTGTACGAGTACTCGAAAGGGAGATAAAAATCGTCATCAGGGACTTACCGATAATGACAGCGTCGCCCTCGTTCCTGACGGTGGCGCCGAGCGGCTCGTTTGTCTTCTCGATCTTGATGATCTTGATGTTGTCGGCCATCCGCGAGTCCCTCGAGCTCGGGGACGGACTGGGCGGGGCACCCGGGGAGCCCGGCTTGCGCTGCAGCCCGTCCACGCAAGCTACGGCCGTGTCGTGGGCCAACAGCAGGCCCTCCATCTCGTAGCTCGTGAGCAGCCGGACTAGCTCCTCAGCAGCGGCTATCGTCTCGCCGGCCGAGGTCGGCGCCGCGGCTGTACCACTGGCCGTCGTCACCGTCGCCGACTGCGTCCACTGTTCCAGCACCTCCACGCACTGTCGCCATACAGGACGAATCGTCAGGCTTTACTTTACATTTCACGGGAGAAGGACTAGAGTGGGGAAGAAGCTACAGTGAGCTTTTTTTTTTTTTTTTTTTTTTTTTTTTTCGGAATCCCCCTTCTTCCGCGAGGTCGTGTACTCACTCGTGTGGGTATGCTTTCGGTGTACGCGAGATCGTTTCGCCGGTCATGCGTGCCCTCGTGGGAGCCGACTCAACTTTTATTATTCCAGGCCATCTCTGGCTCTTATCTGCCATCGGAGCCTCCGCGCGACGGCTCAGGTGGATCCTTGTCGCGGCTATACCACTCGCGTTTACTTGTTTCGCGGAACCTCGTAGCGCGACGTCATTGTATTCGTTCTCTTTGCGTTTCACATTTCAACGGGGGAACGTTTAATTTCAACCCGTGCCGAGGGACGGTATCGTTGCTTGATCGTAGGTAATGGCGTCGACGCGATTAACATTCCAAATGAGAAAAATCGAGCTTGACCTGGATCATCCATCCCTTGAGATTTGATTCAAAGTGGCCAGCCGAGCATCATCGATCAGGGGAACTTTAGGAGAGAGAGAGAGAGAGAGAGAGAAAAAAAGGAAAAGAAACAATGGTGACTCACGTCTCTGGCGAGGCTGGACGCGTCGTCCGTGTGTAGCTTGAGGCTCTTGCCGGACCTCAGGCGGTGCTTGAGCGCGTGATGGGTGGCCAGTGCCGTGGCGAAGCGCTTCTGGCCCAGGAGGGTCCTCACTGCCTCGATCTCCGCCTCGACCCCCGGGCCCGAGATCCCCATGCTCCCGCTGATGTTGCGCAGCTGCAGCTGAAGCCTCTCCAGTATCGCCACCACCTCGCCTATCGCTGCAATTCCGACCAACAAGAGGTTCATTTATATACATTTCATTTGCCACGCGTTTGGGACTCAAAGACAAATGGTCCACGTCTCGGGTGGCACGGGAATCGAGGAATCCTCAAATTGCCGAGGTAAAGGGGCTGGAGCGGAGGAGGAAGACTCGTTGTTCCAGCATTAAACAGTATACATATATACATCAGTCACGCTGATGAGAGTCTCAAGGGAAGGAACTGGAGGAGTCCTCGGCCATGTGGGTGTGTAATAAACGAAGAAGAAGAAAAAAAGAAATTGACTCGTGCTTACTCAGCGGCACCGGTGGCTCTTCGACTTCGGGAAGGCGCGCCTGGTGCGTGCTCGGCGTTCTGGGCAGGGCCGAGGCCGTGGTCACCTCGTCCTGGGCGTAAGCCAAGTTCTCCTGGCCGGAGAGTATCGTCGCCCGGTCCTCGAGGGCCTGCAGCTTGCGGGAGTCACGCAGCGAGCGATTGAGCTGCGCCTGACGCTCGTCCTCCTCCTTTCGCTTTCTGAACTCATCCTGCGGCCGTTTCAAATTTTTTTATTACGCATGTATGTATAGTGTACGGAAGATTCGAGATGAGAAATTTGGTATAGGTATGTCGAGGAGTTTAGGTTTTTCAGCAGGAATTTCCAGGTTGGAAAATCGACTTGTATAAATGTATTCATAAATAATTGGCAATTGCATCAACATTATCGCAACAATACTTACATCGGTGCAAAAGGATTGCAAGTTGTTTTTTGTATAATTCATTGGTTGAAATGTACATTATTCGATACGAGGCTTTGACAAAATACTCTCCTGTGTTGAATTGACAAATAAATATAATTGATAATCACAAAAATTGTTTTTCCCAACAACTACTTGGTTTTTAAATATTCACACGTGAGAGTTTTATTATTATTGTTTTTTTTTTTTAATAATTAAAATTGCTTCTCACATCTACTATTTAGCCTGTAAAAGTTACACTGTATACCACTTGTTCTAGAAATGGACGCTTTCGTATAAACTATTGGATTTAATTGAGTTTAAAAGAGGTTTTTTGCTTCCTCATGATTCACATCATTTTCAAAAATACATATACTTAAACACGAGGGACCATTTATTAGTTCAAAGAGGTACACCAATCGTAACCGTAACAAAATTAATAATAATTTTTGCAATGAAATTTCTTCTTTTTGTTTCCCTCGGCGACCTTACACATGACGTTCAGTAGAAAAAAAAAAAAAAAAAATCATATAAGAGCAGTATACGTATATAATACACAGAGATCGGTCGTACCTATATATACCGTACCCAGAAAAGAAAGGGTTGCGCTCGGGTAATAGAGAGCAGGGAAGCCCCACGCTCACGACGCACGGGCTTCGGACAGGTATTTCTCGGTTACATACATGTATATGTGTACCTACGTCGATATATACAATATATTGTACGTAAGGAGAAAAAAAAAAAAAAAAGCATTGGCGAATAATTATCGACCAAACACCCAACGCAAGGTGACGTTGATTCGCCCACCCTCGCGCATATGCACCCATTGTAAAATACACATTTGAAGCCTCTCCCCGCCCCACGTACCATCGGAGAGAGGGTGGGATGTAATTTAAAAGTAAAATATTGTTTCCCAGTTAATCCCTCGATAAGGCAGTCTCGATTTTTAAACAATGGGACGGTCAATTACCACGAGGCAGAATAACGAGAGAGGAGCCGAAGAGGCAAAGGAGGAGAGAGAAGGAGCGGGGAGCGCAAAAAAAAGCCCATTTGTGGAATTCCAGCGCAAATCTCGTTAAATGCCAGCCAAGCGAGCCCCCACAATCGTATAATTTAAATTCCAGCGGCCGGCCCCAAAGTACATATATATATGTACGTACAAAAGGACAGTGCGGATGATGATGATGATGATGGTCGGTTGGATTTTTCCAAGGAGGAATAAAATCCCGGCGTGCGCGCGGTGTTATTATATGCTCGAGCGCACCGCAACGGTGGCGCTGGAGATGCAGGTAATGAAAAAAAAAAAAACCAAGACTTGAAGCGACGAAAAAACGAAAATGAACCGGGAAAACGAACAAACAAACAAACAAGATACTCCATGCCGTTATAATAGGGAATTAAAAAAAAAAAAACGCGCTACCTACATCTACACTTTATACTAATTTTGTCGCGAAAAGTGGGCCGTGCCTGTATCATTTGAGAATCAAGTTGACGAAAAAAAAAAATAATAATAATAATAATAATAATAAAAAATAATCAAGAGTTGGTGATGAGTACCTACACACTATATATTGTAATTTATAACGCGCTATGTTTTCCCTGATGATTTAAACGGATTTCTTGTATGCAGCTGTACATGCATTATAGGTACTCGCGAGCGGACCTGCTCGTGATGGCCCCTCTGATACGGAGTTATTAGCCGGAAATGAGTATACTCTCGCGTTTTTACTTTGCTGTGTGTATACGGTACGTGTATACTCGTGACGGTATTGATTGACGACTCGCGGTTGCAACCAAACTCTAAATCAGGCTTGAAGGTAATGATTTAAAAAAAATTGTTTACGGAGGAACGGTGTGTTGAGTGAAAATCAAAATTTTTTTTTTTTTTTTTTTGCAATCAGAATGTAATTTTGGGCGAGTTTGTAATCATGAGATGCACGATTGTATTGTTATACATACAGTCACACGAAGTTACAAGTATAAGGAAACATTAAACCACGCGTATTAATAGTCATTTCCCGGTGCGGTTATCGTGCCAGAACTATTTGCGATTTACCGTAAATACAAGTCTTGAGTGTATGTTAAAATAACACGCATTAAAAAAAAAAAAAAGTATTTTATAAATATGAACCAAATCGTCCTTTCATCAACTATACACGAATGAGTATAAACTATATTCAATCAGATCCACGCAGTGTTGTAAAATATTTCCTTCATACATTTGACGCCGAGAGTTCGATAAGTGGAAAATGTTTATATGCCACGTAACCATTTCATCTAATTACTACTTATACCCTTATTGACAGTAGTAACACTGAGCTGTTTTATAAATGTTATGCAACAATTGGAGTAAGTGTATAGGAAAACTGCTGACTTTAAAAAAAAAAGGCACTCAAAGGGATGCCCCCAACTCATATGAATGGAGGTGTGTACATGTATATCACAGGAATGAGTCGACTATTTACTGATCTGTACGAGCACTTACGCGGAGGCTTTTACGAGAGTACAGTTGTTTTTGGACAATTCACGAACCACCTCTAAAAACTTACACAGCCTATGGACCAAAACAATAATCTTTTTTTTTAAAAAAAGGCACTCAAAGGGATGCCCCCAACTCGCACATGTGTAAGTATACACGATACGTTCTCAAATTCCTCTCTCTTTTCGTTTCATCGAGCAAAAGCCTTTATGTATTCGGGCCCTATCGCGCGATTCATCGGACAGCAGCGGCGACTCGCCGGCCAGATGGAACAGGAATGCGCGCGAGAGCGCGTTATCCGCGGTGGGCGTTTTTGATGCAAAGCACCGCGAGTTCACCATACATCCACGTTCGAGCTTTTGCGATCGTGTCCTTCATTGATGTGGCAAATGAAACGCCTTTCGCCGCAGACTTGGCGTACAATCGAAACGCGCCGGAAGATAATGTAAATCGTTACATAAATCCCAGGCTTGTGTGCGCATGGCACGTTGTGCGTGCTTTTGTACGCTTGCAAAGCTCAAAGCCATTACTCGACACGAGCGCAAAAAGACGGAGGGAAACAACAAGAAGAAGAAAATTGCGGCCTAACGCCACGCGTCGTAATGGAGCATTCGACTTTGTTACGCGCTCGAGTACAATATAATGGGTACACAATAATACATACCTACGAGTTCTTATGCGAACCGAGGCAAATTAGAATTCTTCCGTACCTATACGTGAGGACGCGGGTCCATCACACGTCTATGGACATCTCATCCTCTGCGTACAGCTATGTAGGTATACATACCGATGCATGGGTATATAATACGGATGATAAAGACTCGCATTTCTTCTCGGCGATGGGAATAACGAGCCTATATACCCACACAGCGTACAATTACGTCCGAGAGCGGCACCGCAGGTTATAAGGAAAAAAAAAAAGTAGAGGGAGTAAGGTGGTGACTAGGCCAATACAAGTAAATTTACTTTAGCCTCCGTTAGCTCAAAGTCACGGGAGCCCGGGAAATTTGGTATAGGTATACTTGCATGCCACGTGAGATGAGTACACCAAATTGATTCGGACTGAATCACGAGTGGGCGTGGATTTGGAAAAATCGAGACAAAGCCTGGTGCAGCTCGACGCGCAAAACCACTCAAAGTGCTCGAGTGCATGAAGAAAACAAGCCAAAGAACCGAGTCCACAGTTACAGAGAGAGGGAAAAGAAGCCCCTTTTCCGCGTCCATCTACATATACCTACTATCCATATGAGCTATCAGTTGCACGTACGCACCCACTCTCTAAGGGGCCTATATTTATATAGAGCTACATGGGCACTGCGCTGTAGTCATCACCGGGGCATTTACATATAGGCGCACATTCAGACACGAGCCGTTTCTTTCAATTCCATCGCAGGCAGTGGGAACAACGGGCGCGTGCACTCGAGAGGAGAACGAACGATATATTAAGGACCCAAAGAGCCTGCCAGGATAAATCCTGCGAGTGTGTACACAACGCCAAGTTAGTACGCGGGTGGGAGTTGCGATTTATTTTTGGCGTGATGTACCTGCAACCCTTGCACGTAAGTACACGTGGAGGAGTAACGGGATTCGACGAAAAGCCGAACCCTAAAAAAATGCGCGGAACAGAAATCAGGACTCTCTACCAATGGGTCAACAGATCGAGGTAGTATTGGTATTAAAAACAAAAAAAGTAAGTTGGCAAAGATATCCCATTGGATCGATTGGGAGCTGCATACGAGCTACGGTCAAATATAGATCCACTCCTCACCTGTGACTTTGTGGACTAAAATCAAACTATACCCGCTACGAAACACCAAAGTTTGGTGTTTTTTTTTTAAATCTTTGTGCATCTCTTTGGGAGCTCGCCCAAAATACGTACTTTGCGCGAAATGTACGATCATCAGCGATGAAAAAACGCAAATGTTGGCACAATCGGGTCCACCAGCGGAGAATTTCGCGAAATTTCCAAGGGAATCAGAGCGACTCGGAGAGCGAAATAGAAAATGTAACGACGCGAGTGACCCTGTACATGTATACATTTATACATTACAATACGCATCACCTGCCAAGAAACTTAGCGAGTGACTTTTCTTCGCTCGCGAGTAAGATTTCGGTGAGCTAAACACTTGGCCCTCCTTCTTGACTTTTCAAATTTACTCGTGCGTTTAATTCTACAGTGGAAATTGTTTATGGGGATGAAAAAACACAGACACATATTAACCATCAAAATAAAAGTGCCAAGAGAGGTATAGATACACACAGTTTAGAAAATTCATGGATGACGCCCCTCGTGCAATTCTTTAAAACGCACCGTAGGCCACGTTGTTTCCAACCGGTGACTCACCATCATCAGGTATACTTATACACAACGCTTTTGCACCTCCGCGTATAGGTACACTTTGGGCCTCTTTCGAAAAACAAAGAAAAAAAAAAATTGTATACCTCGTACTCGGAAGGTATAGGGAAGGAAGGTGAGGGGAGAAGCAAAAAAAAGGGGGAGAGGAAGGGAGGGGAAAGGAAAAAAAAAACCACACCTGATACTTTCGTATGGAATGCAGCTGCTGCTGGGTCGGCTCTGTCTTGACGGTCTCGATGCTGCCGCTCTCCTCGACATTGTTGTTCTGGGCTGCGAGTCGTAGATTATCCTTGGGCGGCCTCGCCGGGGCTCTCTTTTGGTCCCTGGGCGGAATGGCCGGCTTGACGCCATTGAGCGCGGCCTGGAAACATTCGTTCGGAAAACACACGTTTTCCCCGTTAATTCCACCTCCACGGGAATACCATCGCTTCCTCTCATTTTTGTTGCTCGTTTCGCTACCTTTCGCACTCGTCTCGGCTTTTTGCTTTTTCCTTTTACTTTTCGCCACACAAAATGCTCGTACCTACTTTTTTTATTATTTATTATTATTATTATTTTTTTTGTTTTTGTTTACTCTGGTTCAATTATTGTGTGACGATCATTTCATTCTACTACAGGTACATTAGCATTTCAGGTATATATTTTATACATCCAGATATATGTGCAATTTTCTTCTCGGAGCGTAACTATACGCAATCGCTTTCGAGATTGAACTCGTGTTGTAATTAAATTGAAGAGAAAGAAAAATGTAAGGAAAAATCTGCGAAAACAAAATTATATATGCACACAAAAACTCGAGACCCCGCTGGCCTTGGACATTAAGATAATTTTCCATAATGGAAAGTAGGTATACGTGTATACCCTGCGACAGAGCGCTGAAAATTACCTGTCCGAGCGAAAATCATATCATCATTTCGCTCCTCATAATACGTATTAGTGGAGACGGAGGTACAATAAAACTACGCGGTACAGGAAAGAGGGAAGGAATGGGTTATTAATAGGAAAAAAAAAAAAAAAAAAAAAAAAAAAACAGGAAATGGGCTAGCCAAATGTCTACTTACAAGCCAAGGAAATAACATGCGTGCGTGTGTATCATCAAAATAGGGTACATTGAATTGTGTACAATGTGTGCGTGCATAAATATATTTATGATGTTGTCCACTACTGTGCTGTGTTTTTTTGTATAGGTACATTGTGAGTTGGTATATCGGTCCCTGCATGCAGCGTCATCGAGGTATATTTCCACTAGTGGGAGTATGTAAGTAACCCTTCCATAACCCGTCATGCTCAATCCGACTTGCAATTTGGAGACGTCGAGTATTCGTGGATTCTTCGCGACTCCCTGATGTGGACGACAATCAAACGAATGAAAAAAAAACATCAAAACAACCACGTAGGAGCCGAAAAAGAATCCAGGAAAAACCCGCCCCTCGAGCGCCAAGATTTACCTGTCCGGTTCTCTTCCCGGTTAGCTCCATCGGTTCCACCACCTCGTCGCCATCACCGTTAGTACCCCGGTCCCTCGCCGACTCGCCAACATCAAAGTCCCCCCCGTCTACGTCGAGCGACTCGCTATCTGCGTCGAAAACCACGGCCAGGTTGCTCCGCGGGGCCAACCTCTCGTCCGACAGCCACCTCCGCAGCCGCGACGACTTCTCGGCCCCGCCCACCGAGTGCTCCGCCAGCAAGTCCAGCTCGCTCCGGCTCAGCGACTGGCCCGTCCCGCTCGTGCGACCCCATTCCCGCCGCTCCATCGACAACCGCGAGTTGTCCCTGTTCTGCGCGTCCGCCGACTCCTCCTCCGCCAGGGACCGGGAGCAGTAGCTCGTCGGCGTGAAGCGCACCCTGGCCTCCCTCAAGGAATTCCGCGAGTTTTGGTTCGCGACCTGGACGGACACGTGGCCGTCGTCTTCATCGTCGTTCGCGGGGCAAGCCATCGGCTTGGTCATCTCGACGTCCTCGTAAATGACGTAGTCCACGGCCGAGTGGTCCCCAATGGAGGTAGCTAGGGTACAGTCGACGCTAGCGCCCCCTACCGAGGACGACTCCTCGTCGGTGGTGGAGTCGCGGATCGCGGCGGTCGGCGAGAAGACATAGAAGGACCCGGTGCTCGGGGCGTTTGGTGTTTTGGTGCGGTGGTGGTGGGTCGGTGCGGGTGAATGCGTGTGGTGGTGGTTGTGCGTGTCAGTGATAAGCGGATTGTCAGTGCAGATGGCGCTAAAGCGTCCGGCGATGCTACTCGGACAAGCGGGGAGGTCGGAGCGGTGGTGGTGGTGGCGTTGGTGCTCGGCCAACCTCAGGGAGTTCAGCCCGTCGACGAGCAGGCTCTTGAGCCTCGAGCCCGCTCGGCTTACCTTCTTGCTGCCCTCGCTCCTCTCCTCAAAGTCGTTGTCGTTGTCGTTGTTGTTGTTGTTGTTGTGGTTGTGGTTAATCATGGCCAGGGAGACTGCTCGGGGGCTTTTGGTTAACGGCGACGACAACGACGACTGGATGGACGACGTGGACAACGACAGGGACGATTGGATCGAGGCCACCTCGTTGTTGTTGTCGCTCCGTTTGGTCGCGCTAGCGGACTTGTTGGACCTCGAGGAGGGAGTGGGGTCGGTGCGCTTCGACTCGAGGGTGCTGGAGCGCGAGGGTGGCGGATACACGGGGTGGGACTTTGTGACGGGGACAAAGTCCGGTGGACAGTCGACGGCGACCTCGCGGTAGTTCTTGTTGCTGGCGACGACGAGGAAGGAGGCAAAGTCGACCTGATCGTAATCGACGGACGCGTCGCTCCGTAGGGTCGAGTAGCCGCTCGAGTAGTGCTGCTGCCGCTTTTTCCGGCCCCTCGTCACCGGTGAGGCGCCCAGTCCTAAAAGCTCGTCCGTCGAGCCGATCCTCAACAGCTCCTCCGCCTCGGGGCCCGACACTTTGTTGCGCTGCTGCTTCTTCTTCTTCTGGCCGCTCGACGTGGACTTTTTGTCGTCCAGCTTGTCGTGGTGGACCTTGCCGTTGTCGATGAGCAGAGCGAGGTCGTTCACTTGCTCGAGGGGCCTCAGCACGAGGTGGGCCTTGGAGTCGGAAAAATCGGCCAGGCCGTAGGCCGGGTTGTCAAAGGACATGCTACTGCTGGCCCCGCTACTGCCTTTGCCGAACACGACGATCTGCGGGAGCTTCGAGTTCCTCGACATGGTCGACTCCTTGCTGAGCTCGCTGCTGCGCAACACGAGGCTACTGTCGAGGGGCACGGTGCTATCCGACCTGCCCGACGAGCTCCTCGGGCTAGCCGAGTCGTCGCTGCAGGTCTTGAGCATCGTCGGGTAGTCCTCCTTCGCGAAGGGGTAATCCTCGTCGGCCTCGATGCCCGCTGGCTCCCTGTGCACCTCGACCTTTCTACTTTCCAGCTGATCAAGGTCCTCCTCTAGCTCCTCCTCCTCCTCGTCGTCATCGTCGTCCGAGGTTCGGTAGGCTTTGACGATGCTCGATTTACGATCGGTAGGAGACTCGATCGGGGCGTCGTCGCCGATCACGTCGACCTCGATCACGTCGACGTCGAGATCGTCGATGAGCAGTCTCTCGGTCGACTCGGAGTCGATGCTCAGCTGGATCTCGCGGGGCTTACCCGGGGCCGAGTTGTCCTCGTTGGCGAACAAGAGCGGATGATCAAGGGGCAATGGGGTCTCGCTAGCGCTACCGTGGGTTGCACGGGCATTGGTGGGCGCAGGTGTGACTGGCGGTGCAGCGGAGTTTGGAGTGCGGGGCGATTGGGGCTCGGCCCTCTGGGGGAGGACCGGGGGCGATACGGGGCGGGGGCGCTTGGGTAGTTGTTTTTGTTGTTGTTTTGGCGTTACCTTTTGGTTGGGGTAGGCCTGCTGGAGCAGGGTGTCGGGCACGTCGACGGGCAGCTCCCGATGGTGGGAGCTCGGGGCCCACATCTCATCGGGGCCCGTGGACTCCTTGCCACCCTCCTGTTGCTGCTGCTGCTGCTGGTGCGAATGCTGAGGTACGCCGGGCACGCTCGTGACGCTCCGACTGCGCGACCTGCAATGCAAATGGAAAAAAAAAACACGAGTTAGACCACTGTTTAATTTTTTTATTTTTTTATTTTTTTATTCATTCTTTAGCACTACTTTGTTAAACTACATGCTATATATGTATATCTAGGAATTTGCATAAATGTCGGACTATTGTATGGTTTTTCGAGCAGTATAATATACTTGCATGTTTGTATGGGTAACATGAGATCTAATAAAAAAAACCTCTAAATGTACATTATAAATGTTTATTGGGTCACTGTATATACATATACAAATCTAAAGTCCAATCGTTACTCTGTTGTAGCTTAAAAAGACACGTGTTATGCACTGGTACATGTTGTACCATTATCTTACTTTTTTCAAGATCCTGATGTGCTACATTGTTTTTTACAAAAAGTGGGTGGTAGCTGGTGCAGGATGATGATAGTGGCTTAAAATAATGATTGTACGTCTAGATAACTTTCATGAAATCAACGCTACTACGTGTAAACGTAAACGTATATGTACAAGAGATAAAAATATGACAAGCGAGGTACCTTAACTTCACTTGATGTACATGGTCGTGTTTGTATCAGAAAAATCTCGCTAATAATAATAACTGTTGAATTTCTCGAACAGCAAATCGTAAATCTGTATTGGAGCCATTTTAACCATAAGTGTACACACATCGATGTGCAAAATTGGGCTTCGGCAACAACCGATCGCCAAAACACCATTGTTATGGACCAAGTAAATCCCTGCGCTAAATAATGTATACAATGATCGCAAGCTCGCCAATCAATCGGATGGCGATTATTTGCACGATACCCAAAACACATAATACACGTGGGGGGGGGGGGGAAGCGACTCTCCAAACAGACAAACGTACTTTGTGCAGGAAAAGGAAGAACAAAAGAAAGAAAGGAGGAAAAAATTAGACATCGGAGCAGCGCGCAGCCGTGGAATCGAGAGGAAATTTTACGAAATCCACTCCCATTGTTGCCGAGCACTTGTACAAGCAGCGTTGCGCACGCGACGCATACTCCAAATTCGCTTGGCTTGGCGACCTTATTATGTACACTGCCTCCTCCTTGTTGCGTACACAGTGTAATGTATATACGTACATACTTTTGCTTCCTCGCCCTTTTTTTCCCCGCGGTATTGCGCAACAGCGTGATTCACGTCCCCAAAGAAATGGCCATAATATGGTGAAAGGTGGCGGCTCGTTTGCGCGCCATTTTTCTCAAACTCCACGCGTTACCTCGGACAATCGGACAGACTGAGAAGCAAAAATCTAGATACGCATGCCAACAGCAACGTGGGCGCGGTACTTGCGAGAAACGCGTAAACACACTTATCTCATAATAGGTTCAGAAAAATTTACTGTGCAAGGGAGTAGGTATACCAACTCCACGAACGCGTTTCGGTCGACCCCCCCCCCCCCCCCGAAAGTTTGTCACCGTGCAATATAAGCCTGCTGATTCACGCCAACTTTCTCTAATGTACCTACTTGCACCAAACTGCATAGGGTGTGGAACGGAATCTTTTGTCGGTGCGTAAGTACAGGTCAAAGAGAGAGAGAGGGAAGGGGGGGTGACGCACAATTCCGGACTTCACTTCTTTCGGGGCCTGTGCGATTTTCGTACCTGCTAACGTTATTGCTATCACGACTACTCGTGTGTTACGCGACAGATTTTTCCCGTCCTGTTCTCCACACAATATACACGCACGCATCTCTTGTCTCTCTCTTTGGCTTGGTCAAAGCAAAGTTTTCAGGACCTTTCACGGGATAAGTATCGTTTGGATTGTTTATCGCGAGATTCAAACAATGGGCCCGCTGCACCGTACATATATACGATGCGGAAGGTATTAGTCCGATATGACATTTCTTTTGTGCATGTACCAACACGTGTGTATATGATAACGATAGTGGGGAGGACGAGGAAAGTTTCAAGTTTCGCGTTCGAGGATTGGATCGGTATTTGCGGTGGGGGTGAATATCAGTCATTCGTTCGTGCGAATCGATGCGTTGCCAACTGCGGTACACCTGACAATTACAAGGCCAGTCGCGTACACCGGAAACTTCGCAATGGCGTGTATTTACGTGAAAATCGCCGACTCGAGCTCACCACCGATCAATCATATTTAAAGATAGAGGGATTCACCCAAAAAACCAATGTACAACACGTATTATTAAAATGTTTGCGATAGCAACAAAAAAAAAGAAAAAAAAAAACAGGGGGCAGGAAACGAGAATCACGTTGATATTCATTCTATTTAACGTATACGTGCGCGTATGTACGCACGGGTGAGCACAAAACAGCGAATGGAGAAAAAAAAGTCACGAGCACACACGCCCAATTACACCGATCGGGCGAGCGTGAATTAAACATTATCCTCATTGAGAGGCAAGAAACAAGAAAAGAAAAAAAAAAATGTCACTCTTCCGCGCTACCTGTATAAACTTGACCCGCGCCCGCAAATAGCGAGCCATTGTTCGATCTCGTCGATCCGATACACCGCATGAACCTTCGTAGGTACCAGCAGTTAACGAGAGATATGCTGTATGGGTGATTTTCGTTCTCTGTGTTGGCTCGCATGCTCGGAAAGAAAGGCGATTAGGAGAGAAACAGAGAGTCAAAGGTTTTTCAAACCAGCGTTGCAGTGCGCAGCAAAAATCGGTACGAGGAAAATCAGGCCAGTCTGCCCGAGCAGCTTTCACCCCCTTTCTATTACACGCTCGACGTATGTGTACAAACCTCCTCTCTCTCTCTCTCTCTCCCCCGGAAGTGTATCTGTACACTCACGTGTGTGTAATGTGAGTACAGTCGTGCAGAATTCGTTTATCTAGCCTCTGTGCACAATATGTGTAGCAATGCGCGTGTATACGGTACGCGAGAGGAGAAGGACCGGCATTGCGGAGCAGAGATCGCTCACGTGCGGTATAATATGGGGTACAAATGTGTCACCGCGATGAAAGGAGAAAGACAATGGGAGAGTTTGCCATCAGCTAGCGGGGCTGAACAAAGCCCCCAGTGCGGAGCACACACACACACACGCACACACGCATATATATATANCTTCGTACACGACTTATACATACATTGTAATTTAGCCATGACATGTATACATATACATTTGATATACTGTACTAAACTTTGAATCCTTTACAAATTCAATATATATAGTCATGTACCTACGTATAAATGTACTTACGCTTGTACGTGAAATAACAGTGGCACACACGTTGCGCGGGAGGAAGGGAAAAACACAAAAAATATACCTGCATCGGTATATAGCAGTGGTATAGGACGTGCCCGGCCGAGCGTATACAGCTGCCTGCGTGTATCGCATTTATGTATAAATATGTATACGTGAGAGAGAAAGAGCCTATATATGTTTCGGGTCCTCAGAGAGCTGAACGTGAAAAAAAGTTAGGGCGTTTTTTTTTCTATCACGCATGTTTGTCCGAAACGTATTTTTGAAACTGCTCGAGTAACTTGGAGGGTGGTTTTTGACAATTTTTCATAGAATGATGATATAGAAAAAGAAAAACTATAATGTTTGCAGTCCCTCGATACCGCAGTAAATTGAAGTAGGCAATGAGACTCAGCGAGTCTGAAGAAAAGTACCTGCACATCATCCCACGAAGCATTGTACGCATGACATTAAAATCGGGGGGGTGAAAAATCGGTACGACACGTGTACAGAGCTCTACCTACCGCGATTTTCGGTGATGTATTGTTTTACGTTGCAGGGTACATGCTGGTGGTTTGTGCTTTTCGTACACACAAAAGTAATCGGCGCTCATCGTTTTCTCCTTTCAGACC
The DNA here is from genome assembly GCF_000648655.2 of Copidosoma floridanum. Next base: position 4,474,291 of record NW_019379674.1, read on the forward strand.
GGTCTACCCCCTTGTTCTCTTTTTTTTTTTTTTTTTTTTTTTGTCAACCTCCCCCCCCCCTGCTTACGTACTGGTTTTTTTTCCCTCCACCACGTCCCTCCTTTCTTTTCTTGCTCTTTATTTTTTCGACCGAGGCTCTCCCGTTCGTCGGGGCGAAATTTCCTGGCGGAACTCGTTTTCTCCCATAAGAACCCACATATCCGAGCGTGCTAATACGTCCACATCAAATTCTCACCGTCTCGCTCGTTTTTTCTGCCCTTCTCGGCTTTTTTACTTCACTTCCTCTCTGCGAACGAGCAAATTATCGCGAGGAGACTCATATCGCGTCTCTCGTTTGCGTATCGCGAGGATATAACGAGTTTTCATACGTTACCGGCACACGCGAGCAAATTGGATAATTTATTAGAACCCCCCCTTCCCCCCCCTTTTTTTTGTATAGTATTTGTTCATCTACTTTTTCGTCGACACTCGTTTGTACTTTTACGGCAAATTGATTTGTTCGTCGTTCGATACCCGCGCAAAAATTGCGGCAGTCGTGTAAGTTGCCGATCGTTGGCACGGTTTTATTGCCGAGATCGGTTGGAAGAGATACCGCGTACGGGGAGATGATAATCGGCATGGAAATCCAATAGCGTCGCGTGCATCGCTGCTCGGCTCTAAAGATAGCGACGCGCAACTCGACTCTCTTGAACAGTCGAGAACGCGATGCTAAAAGATGAACTTCGACGATTTTTTTCTTTTTTTTTTTTTTTTTACCTTATACCGATCAAGGAAGTAAAAAAGCTGTGTCTTGTTAATTTTGTTTCAGATTAAAAAAAAAAAATTGTTTTTTGCTCTGGGGAGTATTTGTGTCTTTTTCTCCTCTGTCCAAAGTACGCTTTTGAGTTACACAAGTTGGAGACGGTATTTTTTCATCGAGGGGTGCACGCAGCCCTTGTTTTCGTGCATTCAAATGGCTGAGAGCGAGAAAGAGCTACTTAGTTTGGACTTTTTATGAAAAGGAACTAGTTCAGTCTCTTGGCAGGAGACGCAGCGTCACTACTATACTGTTCTATCAAAGATAGTAAATAATTTAGTTGAAAAAATAAAGCAATATTGTTCACTTAAAAAGTGCTCTTTCCAGACACTTGTCCACCAAATTTGAGAAAAACCACAAACTAGTTTTCCCATACCAATTTTGAAATATCACCTAATTTTCTCCCTATACATAATTCGAGAAAAATCTCTGCAAAACACGTACAGCTTGTGCCATTAATTTACGAGAAAGCCATCTCGTATGTATTACATTTATGCATAGCACCCCGATCGAGTCGTTATTAAAACGCATCAAGGCTCGCCGCGCCTATATATACATGCCCATACGCGCGAGGATTGAGAGGTTGCGTTTCACGCGGCTCCAGATTTATTGTTCCTTTTGACGTGTACCTGCTACAGTAATTGCCTCGCGAGCCTCGAAGACGATGTCCTATTAAACCTACCGTATTATACTCGCGCGCGAGAAGGAAATTTCCAGCGAGCTTCCGACTTCGCGGAAGGAGATAATTAAATGATCGTGCACGCATCGGCTGGATGATTAAATTTTCGCGTCCTCCCTCCCCCCTTTTTTTTTCGCGTGACGGACCATCTCGAAACATTTGAATGATAATCGAAACAAACCTGTTTTTTCTCGAAGAGTCTTTTTCTGTGTTATTTTTTAAAAAAGGTTTTCATATAATCGTTTCGAAAAGTCGATTCTTCCGATGGAGGCCACTTGCGCGATTATGTTGTTAAGCACACGAGCGTGCATTGTTTGCAACGCACTTGAGCAGAAAGAAAGAAAAAAATAAAAATAAATAAAAATATACGATCCCTCGAAGATGATTAAAGCATCGTTATCTGCCCCAGCACACCAAAGCAAGACTAGAATTTCAATTTGCGCGGGTACTTATACTTTTGAACGGCACGCAGAAAGAGGTACATCTATAAATCTAAACGAGTGGAAAAAAAAAAAAAAATCAAGTGAAAGACCTCCCTGGTGCATTATCAATGAATAAATACATTATTATTTTCTATTTTCCAATTCAATTGAATATGCATGGATTTTAAGGTGCAGTACTACCTCGGTTACGGTGTACATCAGCAACAGCTACCAACTACAACGACATGTGCTTAAATCGCGAGTGAAATTTACAGTACAGCCGAGGGTAGGTATACCTTATACATGTATAAACACACAGATCAACAAGATGTTCCTACACAGTCCTGCTACGGCAATCGTTATCCAACTCGACTGTAAATTAATTATCTAGGCTACTGGGAGCCAGAGCGTACAATGTACAGGACAGAGAGCTAGCTTATACGACTGGGCTTATCTCTATGCATAAACATACATATAGTGGACTAGTACTGATGAACTGGCTCGCTGATCCGGATTACTTTTCCAACGTAGGTAGGTATACCTACTGTACTAATATACCAACTGCTCTGACTCTCTGTGTAACACATGTAAGTACGTGTGCATATATATATGTGGGAGTGTGTGCATTATTATATACAGTGTGTCAAAGGCATTTAGGTATGGGAAACACGAGTCACTTCTCCTTCCTTTATTAGATCAGCACATCGGGCAATACTTAAACATGTATCCAAAATATTTTTTACTTATACGACGAAAAATATATTTAGGCTATATTTGGGTTTTTTGGTATAATTTCACCCTAATTGCGACTCGCGGGAAAATATTATAGTCTTGACCGACACCTTCGTACACGACTTATACATACATTGTAATTTAGCCATGACATGTATACATATACATTTGATATACTGTACTAAACTTTGAATCCTTTACAAATTCATTGACTGATACTTTAATAGATTGATTTTTAATGAAGTACAATTAAACTAATACTTCTTTAACTTAATCACCTACACTTTAAGAATAAATTAATAAACCAAATATAAAATTTTTTTATTTTTTAATTATTTTTTTTTAACAATCGAATTCATACATCAAAAATATTATTAAAAGTCGTGTCAAGAGCTATAATGAATACAATTCCAGACAATTCGTGCTTGAAAGCTATTCGTAAGATATTAAATCAAAATATATCATACGTATATTTATAGTGTACTGTACGAATAAGATTTACAAACAACGATAAATAACAGTCGAATCTAGAGAGGTGTAACCCTGTAAGTGTTGGCGATTGGACGTACGCACGGGGCTTACCTGGAATTCGGAGAAACGGATCTACGGGAGCATCTGGACAACGAAATCCGATCAAAGGGCCAGAACAAAGACATGGCGAAGGTGTTCTTCTGTAGTGATCAAAAACTCGGTCTACTCTATTACTGGAGTGTCGAGGTCGTCTTATACAGTGAAAGCGGACCCAATGCCCACGATGATTATATTATATTGCGTATGGAGCAAGTAACGCGTACAACTAACTCGCACGGAACATCCACGAGAACTAATTTACTTTAGTCACGCGTTATAACCTTTACAATAAATGTATTGGCCCACGCGCGGTTATAGTCAGCACTACTCACGAAATTTCACCCAATTGTAACACAAGAGATAAGATGAGTTTCGAAAGGTGATTTTTCGTGCTCCATTGCTCGTCGGTGCTTGTCGCAACGGCAAAGATAATGCAGTTAACTTAATAGGGGGCTTATCTCATACCAACGAGAACTGTACGTATTATAATTATACATATAAAAACAATTACTGGCCGTTTATAATATTTTAAAAGTTTTTTTCAGTGGCATACCGATACATTTTAACTATAAAAGCAACGACAAGAAATTAAAATTGTGACTCACCGAGCCGATAATTAGTTTTAGTGACTTTCTTCAAAATTATCATCCGATTGTATAATTTCTCGACAACACAATAGTTGTCATTGATATTGTGGAATTTCAGTAAAAAAAAGTCTACACAGACATGAAAATATAGAGTAACTACTCATCTTGTGAGGACTTTTTTTTTTTTTTAATATCATGTACAGCCGTGAAAATTGGGGAGAAAGCTCAGTGTGAGTCTATTTTCCATTATGCTGCATCGTGGGGTAGGCATGACTGTGTTCACTGCCTTAGGGCAATCACGAGTTTAAAAAAAAAAAAAAAAACTCTTTGCCTTTCGATGAAATCAGGGGCGCGGGACGATAATACAATACACTCGGGCTTTAATGGAATGCATTAAGGATGTTGTGATAGAAACAGAGACAGGTTAGTGTGTTTTTCAGACTAAATTTGATTTTCGGTGATTACGTGGTCGTTTTCAAAGGAATGAATTATTGCTGGCACCTTGAAAACTCACCTAACTTTAGCTTCGATCAAACACGTTTGAAAATAATAAATAAATATGAATTTTTAGTTTAATTTACAGTTTTCTTAAAAAATGAAGTGGAGCGTTATTTTCAAATTTTGAAGCTCAAGTTTAACGTTGCAGGATAACATATACGGGCTATATGGAAAATGAATGAAAAGATAAACAAGAACGAATCAATCATAAAATGCATCGAGAATTTACATATAACTTAAATGAGATTTGACGCCGAGGTAGTTAAACTCGGAACATTTAATCATAATTATCTAGATCAAACTGTATGCCACTGATGTGCCCATAATTTACATACATTCAGAAGTAGCAAAAGTTACTTAATCATAAAAGTTTTTTTTTTTTTTTTTTTTTTTTTAATAGGAATAGAGATGATATTATTACATTAATAGGTGGTATCGATCGAAGGCTCATCTTTTCTATAGTAATGGGATTACGTTTTAGCCTTCACTTTGCACGGCTAATCGAATTTATTCTAAATAATTCATGTCACGCTCTTAATTTAAATTTCAAACTTCAGACCCCAAGGTTTGGCATTCCTGAATCTCATTATAGTTACTTTTAGCATCGAGGATACAAAATAATACTATTGCTGTCCCGAAAAAGCAGTCAAAGACGTAATAAAAATTCACAAGTCACGAAAATATTCGACTTAATGTACCTGGTTTAAATAAATTATCGGTAAATGTATCTCTTTGGCGTTGTTTAATCAATAGCCCGCAGTCACTGCCAAAAAACTTTCCCACAAAAAGACATTCAAGAATGCAACATCATAAATTCCGATCAAAGGTGTATAATTAATTGTTTTGCGCGATAGCATCAAAAGGCATTTATGTATGCAATTTTTAAACTTCACTTTCGGGTGCGCTTTACGTAACGCGAGATACAGTAAAACATGTATCGGCAAAAACCAGCATTCATATATACATGCAGAGATGAAATTTTCAAGATTCCTTTCTCTCTCCCAATGTGTATGTACACTTACAAAATCGCAATGATAAAACTAGTTTGCCACTACTCACACACCGACACACGTGTGCACACGGATGGTGCGTGTGTAGCAACAACGCGAAAGTCAAAGGAATTTCTCTACGATCGCACGTATCTATACCAGCAGATTTCACGTAATGGAATACCTATCGTTGTACGATTTTATGATTTTATTGTCTCCCACTCTCTCTTCGACCCAGCAGTGTTGGGAGTTTTTTTTTTTACAACCATCGGCGTTGTTTTAAAATCCGCGAAACGGAGGTTGTTCGCAAATGGATAACCCGTGTTTCCATCAATAATAAATATACGTAGGTGCTTTTTTTTCATCCCTGATCTTCGAAAAAGATACAGGGAGGAGGTGGAGAGGAGAACAACTCGTCTTTTCCCTTGGGTGTGTATACGAGGGTGAGCATGGTGTTTTTGCAGTATGCTGTGGATTGCTATAGCAAAGTGACGAGAGTCTTGAGTGTTTTCCGAGGAAACAGACGAACCTAATGGCATTTTGGCGCCTCAGCACCCGAACCCTCGGCGTTGACTTGCCGATCCTCGGCAATTTCTCGAGGAACTCGCTGCACGTGCGTGGTGTCAAAAATCAAGAATTTTCATGTAAATGTATAACATAATACCTTAAATTTAAAATTAACCCCACTACACCTACGTAAAAAAAAAACAAAAAAAAAAAAAAAAAAAAAAAAAAAAAAAAAAAAAAAAAACAAAAAAAAATATCGTATAAAACGTTTCTAACGAAAATACTAAACGGGTATTTATTTATAGGTAGGGTAGGTACAGCTCCTCGCTTCGGGTGTACAAGATCGGCTCTCATTTCCCTCGGCGCCGATAATACGCAATGAGTCAGACACTGTCAAGGAGCAAGTCTCCCCGCAGGCATACACCTATATGTAGGCAGTCATCAGAGCCGCAGCGATCGGTTCGCTCGCTTTTAGCACATATCATCAGTCTATACGTGTATGGGTATTATATTTATTAAGAATACACGTGTACACGTTCCATCCGGTTTTTGAGCGGCTCAGTTGCTCGCAAGAGACAAAGACGGACAGGGACGGTATCACGATATGAGTAGAAAACGAGAGAGAGAGAGAGAGATATAGGTATGTGTATGCATGTAGGAAGCGCCTGGTGGTAAATATCCTGACTAGAATGCCCGATACGTGGGCGTCGTCGTTGTCGATGTACCTATATACGTACAATGCACTGCGCACACGAATAAACGACTTGGGTAGCAGGATTCCCTCGCGGTGACTCGGCTTCCTCGGCTGACTCTCTCAAACACACACACACACACGCACAAATATACAGGTATATACATAAGTGAAGTCACTGCGTGGCTGCACGAATGCATGCATGCTTTTTCTTTCGTTCTCTCGATCTCACCTGAGAACCGAGCGCTCGCTCATACTTATATTATATTTTCTTCGCACGGATAAACAGCGACCCGTACGGGTACATTGCGCTCATATTTGCCGCGGTAAGGTTGGGAGTTCTTTTCGTCCTCGCGCGAGACTTTTACCACTCAGTAGTTTATGGTATTAGGACTCGGTTCTGTTACTTTATACAAAATTGTTTAGACTTTACGAGATTGCTTATCGGTATCGATCATGTGAATGAAACATGTTTTTTTTAACAACTTCAATGTAATGTACAATTTGAAAGAAAAAACTTTAACTACAAGTACGATAATTTCTTAGCAATAACCTATTGTTGTAATGGTAATTAACTAAGAGGCTCGGCACGACAAATGTGAACGGTTAAAAATTTTTTACGCGTCACTATATAAACACCGTTAAGTATACTTTGACATTAGATTAATACTTTGTTGGCCATTCAATGGACACTTTGAAACGTTTCGTTTAAAGTAATTACTCCAAAGTCGTATTTTCCGGTTGACGAAGTTCAAAGGACGTGGAGTCATCGACCGTAATAGCTACTTCATCTGATCCAAGGTGTGATTTCATTTAACAATTATTATATCATGTGGTGAGAATTTTGGTAATTACCGTCGTGCTCGGATTTTTATTTTTTTACTATACAGACATGACAAGTTAAAAAAGGTAAAGGCCTCCGAAAAAGTATTGTTCAAAAGTCACTCCCACGCGTAGTAATGAACTCAAGAGCCAAATCATCACTTTTCCATTTCTTGTACCTTCTTCTACGGAAATAGTGAGAAATAAAGGCTGAGGTGAAATTAAAAAATTAACCTACAATCAAAGTTTTTTTTTCTTTTTGTTTTTAAAAACTACATTACTTGAAAGTTAAGACGTAATGAGTCAAAGTTCACAATTGAGTGTTCTCGAAGCTTTTTAAATATTTACACCATTGTACGAGTGCGTGAATTCTTTACTGAATCACCATTCAAAGGAATGTTTATTGTAGGTGGGTAGAGGTGTATACGAGTATGAATCGCGACCAGTGACATAGAAACAAATCAATAACTTTTTTCATTTATCAGTTTATTGAAAGAAACGTATTTATAAACGGATCCAATATATACCTATTCTTTGAGTAAGACTTGACTTTGAGCTTTTTTAATGATTTTTTTTATAAAAAATGTATTCGAGCGTAAAACCACGTTATACGTTACTTCTTTGCAACAATAGTTTTGCATTCATTCAAGGAAAACGTGTTTTATTCCGGTGGATGAGTTGTACCGATTGACGCGTAATACACAAACACGCGGCGATAACAATCCGATTGTTCATCGGAGCTTTTCGATCGATAGGAAAAACGCATCTACCGATCCTTTTCTTGAGTAATACAAGATTTATATACGTATTCAAACTACAGATAAGTAATATTAAGAAAATCTAACAAATCCAATTAAAAAAACAAGAAATTACACTAGGGATAGAAAAACGTACTTAAAAAAAAAGGTAAGCCTCGATTCGTCCAACTATTTACCGATTCGTCACGGCGATGAGTATATCCTTCGATGACAAGCTCTTTAGATTTTTCCTCCGGTACGAGTTAAATAAGGGGAAAAAAAATAAGCAGCCTCTTTCATAGTTAAAGGAGAGAGAGAAAGGGAACACAATGGCCAATTAAAAAAAAAAAAAATAAAAAAAAAAAAAAATAAATAACTTGACAAAAAAGGGCAAAAATCTGTGAAGCACCCGCTCTACGTACAGAACGAGCTCCTTACGTTCCTCAGAATTGGAAATTACGCAATTAAATCGACCGTATGTACCAAGATATACATCCACGCGCATAAACTCACGCTTCAAAGGAGCATCCGCGGCGGAGTCGCAACAAAGCCTCTTTTGCACACAAACACACTCGCGTCCACTTATTATACCTACGACCATACGTGCGCGTACATTACGTAGATACAAGGCATGCGAATAAACTATACTCGTGTGTACAAGAGCGGTGTGTGTATGTCTGTGTGTGTGTGTGCACGGAGTGCGATTTTTTTTTCTCCGTCTGCGCGAACGTGCAGATTACAATGCGGTCGTCCTTAACCCCTGCGCGCCGAGTAAACCCCGTCGTTCCAATATAGATCCTTTCCTCCCATCGTTCGTTCACTCGTTCCTCTCTCTCTCCCTTTTCCCTCGTCTTCTCCAACGGCAATAATTTATGGCGAGCTAACGCTGCGAGGAGCACTTTATCGCCAACCGTCATGGCCATTTTCGCGAGGCATTATATATACATATCGGTGGGTATACAATGCATTTGTGCGTGATTTTTGGTTTTTGCGTTTTGTCAAGAGGAAAAAAAAAATTTGTAGGCTGTTGACAAGCTACGGATTTCTATATTTTTGTCAACGTTATTTTTATTTTTTCTGTAACGATGCTGCAACGAGGCGATTAATCATCGTGTTTAAATACACACGCATACACACATGGTTCGTAGAAAATGCGTAAGTATAGCCCCATGAATCACGCACCGACAGTTTTTTTACGAAAACTACGATTTCCTTTTTTTTTTTTTTTTTAATAATCAGTCAGACACGGATATGTATACGGGGGATTCCCCTTTTTATAAACTGCGCATGCGCTGCAGTGTGAAAATCGTCCTTACAGTATTAATTGCGCATATACGAATAAGTATAAAAACAACATATCCTACCAGTGAAGCGTCTTTAGGATCCTCATGGCGTGCGGCGGTTTATCCTCATCGACTCCCCGTTAATAATATATATATATATATATATATACGGGAGCACAGATCGTGTGCAGCAAACACAGAAAAAAATGGGAGCACCAGTCAGCCTCTTGAAGCAGCGCAGGAGAGCCACCACCCCCGACAACCCGCACGACAGCAACAACTTACAAACAATAACAACAACCAGCACCACCAGCACCACCACCACAACAACCGGTCATTTGCAGCTGGTATACGAATGATGTCGGCACACTTTCCCCCAAGAAGAAATGAATTCTCCAGCACCGCAACTCTTCCTCTTCGTTTTCCCCGTACTATCCTTCGATCCCGATAACGATCTTCAGCTCCATGGCGCGACCTTAGCGCGGCACTCACTCGCACACCACACCACGTAAAAACTCCCAAGTCAGCTACACGATGCACGCGCGTACGCGCGTAATATATACACTATAGTATCATCCTTCTCTTGTCACAAAAAAAAAATCACCCGCACTGCCGATTTTCAACGTATCACTCCTCGTGCATCGCTCCGATGTGATATTCGGTGGAATCGCCGAACGGGAGCTACAGCGCGTCTCTCTCCTGGGGCCTCGTATATTGGGTTATATACCGGTTTCCAGAACGAGAGAGGAAGAGAGAGAAAAAAAGACCAGCAACAAGCTGCAGCGTCGACCGAGCGTCGGCAGACAGGTATTCCGGGCTCCGTTAACCGGCTTAATTGCACCCTCGCTTACACGCGCGTACATATATTTATATGTATGTATAAAAGTGCACGAGTGTATCCTGTGTCTTCTTTTCCCGCAGCGCACGAGGAAAAATCGTTATTGGCAACGTATTGCCGATGCGTGTGACTCCTCCTCTTTTACCGATTTTTTTTTTTTTTTTTTTTTTTACGATACACACACGTGATAGATCGGATGGCGTTTTTTTGCCCTGCGATGCGTAGCGCAGTAACTTTACCGAGCTTGCTCTGCGTTTGATGTATATATGTGTGTACAATTGTCGTACGAGCAAACGTGGAGGAGCGAGCGGCGAACGGCGTCGCTCGGCCAAGACTGAGTTTGTTGGCTTCGCTCGCTCGTTTTCTGTATGGTACGGTCCAAGCCGCCAGCCGCCACCCGTCGCCCTGTTGGTTAAACGTACGTATATATATATATGTACGTATAGGTATACCTTGGGGGAAACCGGCGCTGCTGCAAATGCTTTTGCTGCACCTTACCCGCTCCCCCCTCCCCCCGAACCTATTCGTCGCTCTTCTCCCACCACACACACACACACACACACAAACGATGTGACACACGGACGTCTATCTCTCTCTGTTTCTCTTTTACCTGTGGGGATATAACATGTATGTGTCCACGTTCTTCTCTCTCTTTCTTTCTTTCTTTCTCCGTTGCTCGGTATGTATCCACTATCCATATAAAAGTTACAGGTATATAATACAATGTTGGTTCGTTCGGTTTCTCCTCCTCTTGCTCGTTCTTCCGTTGGCCATCGTCCTCGACGTTGTCTTTCATTTTTGTTCCACCGTCCACCTGAAGTGAAAAATCGGCAATTTTCGTTCAAACCTCTGTTCGATCGAGGAACCGATCGGTAGAAAATCGGCGATCGGTAGTTGCGCTTGGATCGCCTTTCGTCCGCTAATTAGTTTGTGCGACGTTGACGCCACGGGTATTGCCGCTCGCCAAACAAAATCGGTAGAGGTAATCGGCAACCTTCGCCTGCCATCACCATTTCGTTTGAAGTATACGCGCAATCCTCGCTCTCGTAGCGCCTAGTAAGTATTTTTACGGTGGGACTTTCGATTTTCAAAAGCTAAATTTAGATTCGAAAAAAAAGGAGAGGTAAAAAGATAGCCTTTTGCACGCACTTTCTCCATAAGCAAAGAGCAAATCGGCCTCCCGATCTCCCGAAGAGCTCGAAAAATTCCATCGAGCGTCTCCGCATGGGTTCGGCGCGAGAAAAAAGAGCAAAGCAAAGGAGGAGGAGGAGGAGGAGGCAAACCCGTTTTTCAGTCCAACAGGACGCTACACGCTCCGTATGAAACTCCACGTTGTGTGTATGTGCGCGTATTGCGCTTATCTGATGGCGTTCGTTATCTTCGGATGGAGATTTCTTCATCGAATCGGTCTTTTGCTTTTAATCGGAGGATTTTCTAGATGTTTTTTTTTTTTGTTTTGTTTTTTTGTCACTACTGCAAACACACCATGAGTTTCAACCGTTTTAATATGGCCCGATACTATTCCATATCTTCACCGGGTAAAGATAGATGCGTCGCTACACGCTATCTTTTCATTGATCATAACAAAACCAATCGTTATCTCTGACGGATGGAGCGATGTCGTAATCTTACAGCTGTTTCATCGCGGTGACATTCCATTCTCGTAAGTCTTATTTTTGTTGTAGCCAAAGGGTGTACCCAATATAAGGATATATTGTGTACAGGCTTGTACGAGCCGAAACGATTGAGATGATGCTGTTTGGTGCATCTTTGAGTCCACAACTGTAGAGCCCCTTGTCGTGCAAACCCATTCACCATTTACCGAGATTGTCGATTCATTTCAATCTTTTCGAGAAAACCCACAAAACGAAGACAAACAATGGACGCCAATCTCGAAATAGTTTCCCCCTCTCGATTCCAAAAAGACGAGCCTCTTTCTCATCGGACTACCGTATACAATATGGTACTGTATACCTGTGCGGCAGGTCTCGCTTTTTTTTTTTTGTTTTCCTCGAGAAACCGGGCATTGTGCGATGTTTGGAACGCGAGTTTGGCTCATCAGTGGACCGAAAGAGGAGGAAGAGGGTGGGGTGTACTCGCGCGGGCTTTCGGTAATTTTTTTCCTGGGAGCCGTGCTCTCGTAACACACATTCGAGGCTGTAGGAATTTTTTTTTTTTTGGAGGGAGCACTCTACTGTTCATCTCCGACCCCCTGAGTTTTTGTTAAATATTTCTTGAAACGAGAGGTAAGGGCTTTTTTCCAGAACTAAATGCTCTATCGTACGATACGGTACTCTAATTAACAAAATTGTGTAATCGACAAGTTTAAGGCCACATACGAATGCGTTTGAGGTTGGCAAAAGAGGAGGGGAAAAAAAAAAACAAATTTATTGGGTTATTGAATTTTCTTGTTTCACACGAGCGCGAGTCGTACGAAACGAACACGCAAACTTTCTCGAGGAAACATCACGCTCGATAACAATGGGCGATGTATATCCTTTCGCAAGATTTTCACGCACCATGTGTGTACGTACATCCATTTTTTTTTTTAACGAGACGCGCGTTATTGGCGTCGCATACTCGCGCTCTAATGATGAAATAATTAATGTTCTCGGGCGTATACGATAATTTCGGTTTATCGTTGTTTTCCCTCCCCGAGGGATTTTACACGGGTAATGAGGGGATATTACCATTTTATCCCAAAGTATCGGTGCACCCAATTTAATGAGCATCAGAGGGGAAAATTTCCTACATAGATATAGGTCAGAAGGTCCCCGACGAATGAAACTTTGTTCGGTGCCTTTGATCAAACGGCGAAAAAATTCCACCCTCGCAGTTGGTGACGCATAGGTATATATTATTGAATGCAGGTGAAAAGCTCCTATACAGCATCGGCTCGACCCATCGTTCAAGTCTCTCATCTCCTCCACCACTAGATAATTCGTGTACATATTGTACATTGGTATAATACATACACATCCACCAAAAAAGGGGCCGCATATACCTTTTGAAACCATCCCTCTGAATTATCCTTACGCACAGCTGATGTATACCTAATTCGAGGCACACACAGTGCTATATATACATATATACGTGCTCTTTCAAGGTTACTGTGGTGTGCGAGTGCAAAAGCCTCGACTTGTATAAATACAGAGGAGAAGCACGTTTCGGCCGTTGTCGTCCTCTCCTCGCATTATCCCTGTTATGTGCACTTTTTCCGCAGATCTGAGAGCCAGCATGACGAAATGTACATATAAATACACAAAACACGTGGTGCAATATAAGCATTAGTCGTTCGCACGAGGGCCGAGCGATTTTCAAAGGAGGGGGAGACATCGTAAATCAATTGTTTCGCCCGCAACGCCAGCACCGGTTCGCATACTGATAAAAATTAATCTTCCCCTACGCCAATTCCTCCGATGTTTTTCTCTCGGCTCCCGAAGACAATTGCACACCTAATATACAATATACTCGGGAGCATAAGCCGAAACGTGCAAGAATGGCGGATTGCCGAACACTCGGTCCATTATTTCATCTGCTACGGGGGACAAACAACGAGGCAAGTATATACATATGTATTGAGAAAAAAAAAAAAAAATAAATTAGGAATAACGGGGAAAGGAGATAATTTGGGTATTAGCACGTTTCCACCGTACACCCACACGTATATTATATACTTACACGGATGCTGCACAGATGTGCTTACGCGTATAATAACGAGGGAAAGATCGATCGTCGATATAGTATACACATACCGTCACGTATATCTAAATCACGGAACATCGGGGCATTCGGGGCGCTCTGCGTCTCCCATTTGCATTCGTCAATATCCGATTCTCATCCTCCGGCTCTGTTGGGTTGCCTACACCTGTTGTACTCATATATGCGCTACACATTGACACGAAACAACTTCACGGATCGTACATGTGATGCATTGTTTTTTTTTCCACTCACTAATAGTGCAGTATTCGTCTCGTAAGCTATATACACATCGAGCCCATCAATATCAGACGGGGTTGCTTTCTTTCTTTTCTTTCGTTTAGATGATTAATGAAAATTTCCCTCAAAGATGCGATAATGACCACTCGGATTTTTCTTAATCACCCGGTGTATAATGGCTTTGAGCGCATCACCTGCATTACGAAGAAAAATTCCAAAAGGCTAACGCGCACGGAGTATAGTAGTGGTAGTAGAGATCAGATGCAAGCTTTGGAAGATCGTACACCGTAGAATCCATAGGGAAGATGAAAAACATCCCGAGATCATCCGGTTAAATGGGCACGTATGGTCCCTCCCTGCATGACTTTCCGACGCAACGTTGCGTCCAGTCGAGCTACAATGCTCGCCCTCGAGGGTGCGTATACGCGCACATAATCTATAATATTATATACAAGAGGCGAAGAAGAAAACGCATCGATGCTCCTTTTCACTCCCTTTTACGATATAATATATGTCTTACAGGAGGTGAGAACTCGTCTTGCATCCAAGGGCTTCTCCTATGCATATAATATACACTGTGGGATCTCTCCCTCGTTTAAATGGGAGAGCGACTATATATATATATATATATATATGTTTGTTATTTTAGATACAACACCCGGTGATGGTGCAGGTGGTGCGTCCACTTTTAATTTATACATATGTAAGCACACACGTGGGAGGGAGGAATATAAGAAGAAGAGCAGAAGGTCGAACGTCACTGAGTCTTTTGTATACTATAGTCTTGTTTGCCCCTCTGTAGTCTCGGCTGTATGATTACGTACGCGGTAATCCCTCGTGCGGGGCTTCACTCGGTTTATGTATATAAAATGTTATCTACGTTTATGCATCATGTAAGGGACGCCACGTGGATATCACATTCTTTTTGTGCACCTGATGTCATATATACAGATCGAGAAAAAAGAAAAAATCGGTGCAGGAGCAACGAGAAGATCAACCATAGGCGAGAACCGCTCTCGGAAACCCAGGGGCAACCGCACCGCCGATTGCGACCGGCAGTAGAGCGCGAAAATAAAAGATCCCGATCCTGGAAAGCGCAAAGATGGAAAAAAAAAAAAAGAATAATCTCCACTGCTCGTTCCACCCGCACTTCCGCGTGCCTCCAGGCGTCAATTACCCGAGTTAGCGCTACATAGCGCCAACATTGACCATTGGGTATACACATACACCTATATTTATATGCATATAACATTAGCTCTCGTGCTCGCGTGTATATATACAATCTCGTAATAATCGGATTTAAGTGAGTATTATTACGATTACGGGTGATGTGTATATATAGTATCCAGCGCAGTATATTTAGAGGCGCAGCGCGCCGTGACGATGAATTATTCGAGCGATTTTATTATTAACCGCTATCTTTCTCGGGCCTTGCACCTCCTCTCCTGCGCGCGCGTACAAGTACGAAATGTGCACTGCCTCTCAGTGTTTTCTTCCATACACTTTTCCACCCCAATCGCACGCGAGCTGTCATTTTCACGGTTTCGTGATTTCTATTTGCCCATTTTCACCAAATTCCACGACAGTGTAGATACGAGTTCAGTTACTGTGTCGACTCGGTCGTCTCTTAATTAACGTATAGCCGCGGCAATCACATTTTTTCATTGCCCTCCGATTCTTCATTTGCACGCACCCCCACGCGTACAATTATATTACACTCGACTCATTCATTACGGCATGCACGTATGATATTTTCTTTTAACGAGGGATAACACGCTTTTTAGGACATTGTATTAAAAATTTCGCTAAAAATAAAAAAAAACAAGCATCATCCTTTACTTACTTTGCTGATGATTTAAAAAAAAAGTTCACGTCAAAGCCTAATGAGATTTCGTTTGAACGAACGAAGCGCTGTACTCATCGCTTCCAATTATGAAAAAAAAAAGGCGTTTCCAGCGCCTGCGAGCTTAGCACACGCGCGTGGCTGATAATGTGCGCAACGGCACATCGAAGGTTCCGCGAAGCTCGACGAAGGGGAAAGGAAAAATTACCCGGCAATCAAAATCGTTCGCGCTCGCGTACACCTATAAACGGTATACAAGAAGGAAAAAGAATTTTTTTTTTTTTTTTTTCCCCTGTGTACCCGCGCTTGCAGTAGACAAACGCGAAAGAAGAAATCACGAGCAAAGTACAATACCATACGCATGCATTCAGAGAAGAAAAAGAGCCTACGATATAATATACTGTACGGCTGCAGGTCTACCGGAAAAATCTGACACCGCACAATGACGGGGGAGCCTCCCCGCACTGCGGCTCCTTTTCCCGTGGGAGCTCGACGTTCGAGCAAAACCAGACTCTCTCTCTCTCTCAAATTGTTGAATGGTAGGTATAATATACGCCTTTCTGTGACAAAACGTTACGTATTAAGTGCATAACTGGAGGAGTAGTTGGAAGCTCCCGACTCTTTGCTTCTATGACAAGAGTTCACCTAACGTGACGTATATACCTACCTACTCGATTTGTTATTTATAGAATTACGATGCGTTGGACTCTGTCTTGATTTTTGTCTCACTCCTCGCCTTTCATAATACCACTGCAGTCAGGAACATCGGATATGATAGGCTCTCTTTTTCTACAATGCGTATATATAAGCTTATATTTTTTCACTTTTCGCACCGCCACTTTGTCGTCGTACGCCTCATGTGTCGCATTGTTTTACTACGAGAGGACTTGTTGCAGTACGGGCGTGACCAAAGTTTTCTGTTTTCATATGCGTTTTGTTAGAAAGTGTAAAAAAAAAAAGAGAGTGTAAAAGTCTTTTGCTTCAACGAGGCGTTCGCCAGCTTTTTTTTTCTATTTGTTCTCCATTTTTTTCCGTGGGAAGACTCCGTTAGGTATTATTCTTTGTTTTCGTTTTTCATTTTTCCAAGAATCTGTTTTTCTTTATACATACATCATCGGTACTGCATCGCGACGTGCCTGCCGTTGCACAACGAGACGCACATCGTTTGCGTTGCAGGTAACTATATACGTACTGGATCCTGTGAGTCGAAATCAATGAAAAATCCAATGAGAAGCCAATTTTTATTTTGCGCGGCACATCCTGCAAATTAAAAATCCCGTGGCCCTGTGGATGTGATCGTTCACTCGAGCTCGATCATTTTACATGCGACGCACCTTTTACTCGCTCACTTTCACCTTGAAAAAAAAAAAAAAATGTATGAAAGAGAGTATCCGCAGGAAAAAACATACCAAGTAGAAAGTACGATTCTGTTCTTTTAATTGGGATGGGGCTTTGAAAAATTTAAAATAAATACTCGAAAGCAATCTAACGCACTCGAGTAATATCAAAAAGCTTCGGATGACTATAGTTTGAAGCCCAGGTAATTTTATCGCCCGTTGAGCGCAGCGCCTACGATTGTCCATATATTTTGTGATTCGTCAAAGCTAAAAAAAAAAAAAAAAACTTTTCGTTTCAACATTCGTTTTTATTGAGTAATGATACTTTTTTCCGGGATAATGGCAAAAGGTGTGTCGCAGGTAAAAACTGAAGCTCTCTCTGGATTTTTTACAGATTTCGACGTATACGTGAATAAACTCATTCGCGCGACCAAAATTGTGATACAAGTGTTTAGTTACAGCAACGCTCCGCTGTACATACCCGTATCCATGTGTACTGCAAGAATGACACCTGTGGAGTACGTGATGAAGAGTCAAATATTACAGGAATCCGACAACTTGACTCCAACACTGATGGTGCACAACAAAACATCAACTCTCTTTTTCTTCTTTCGATAAAATATTATATTGTACGTGCAAAGGCATTCGATCCTCACGCGTGTCACATGGTGTGGTTCGATTAACTCGTGCATCGATTGATCAATTTGATAAGAACAGGTGGTGTGTCGGTCATCCAAATGATTTGACTTATCGAATGTCGGGAACGCGTTTTCTTAAGTCATATAATATCGATGTATGTTTATAGTGGGAAGAAAACTATTTTTTCTTTTTTTTTTCATCGCCCCTCTACACAGTCCAAACACTCAACATATCGGTATGTCCCTAGGATACATGACAAATTGGTATATTTTACAAGCTGACGCACCTTATCTCCACGTATTGTTTGTATTCACTTTTGATTAAAAAAAAAAAAAAAAAAACTTACACATCCACCGCATAAAGAGTTTACGTATGGTTTCACGATCGCGAAAAATTTCAAAACACACGCACGATAATTCCAAACGCAACGTCAACGAAGAAGAAAAAAAAAATTATAAATAAAAAACAAGTGACGCGTCAACCTGTCCTGCCAACACCTCAGCATTTCTCTTATTCCCTCCCTCACTTTCTTACAATGTATCACCTTTCGACCAGAAGAGAAAAAGAAAAACATCCGTCTCCCGTGACACTGAAAGAGGAAGAAGAAAAAAAAGCTGCGAGCATCGACACACGACTCGGTACAAATAATAAACCTATATAAGTACACGCAGAGCTGTATATACAACGAGCCGTGATAAACCAACGAAACTTTGTACCTGCAAAACAAGCAGCGCCCGCCGATGTGTCCGAGATAACGCCAGCAGTGCTCGCACGCGCTCGAGATGTACCCTTGCAGATCCTGAAGCGATGCCCACTGCCTTTGCGGAAAAGTTGACGACGACGGCATCTTCTTCTCGCGGACGCGCGCTCGCGGCCATTACACGCGCGAGGTAACAACTCGATGCGCCGGAATGCGACTACGTGTGATATCGTTCGCGCGTACATCACCCCCCCCCCCCTCGTCCGAACGCGATTCGTTCTTATCGCGTGAAAATTGTTTTCTCCCGCTATAATTGTATTATGTACATGTACCTACGTTATAAATGTACGTGCGCGTCGCACACCCGCGCCTTATATTACGCGTCGTATCTTTCGATGGCTCGTTCGCTTTTTTTTACTCCACAATATATAAGTACAGCTGTGATATAACGTGTGTTTCCAAAGTTTTTGAATGAGATGTAGGTATATAACCCACGCGTTGTACCGTAACGCTGATCGGTGTATGGTAACGTAAACTGCGCAATGACGAGTTTTTGCTCTAGAAAAACGAGGTCGAAAATCAATGCAACGAGTGAGTAAGGCTTCAACTCTGTTTTATCCGGCACTGCACGCGCATAGGTGGTTCATACATATCCATAGGTTATATATTTATACGTGTATGAAATTACGAAACCTCGTTATCTTTACGTCACTATACGTATACTCACCTGCGAGCATTGCATAAGTACATTCCTTTTTGATTAAATGCACCGCGTGAGGGTTACACGTATACTGCACTTGTACTATATACGTTCTAAAACTAATCGCGCAAAAAATACTATTACATCCTGGAGTGCATGACTATACGAAAATCAAAATTAAAGTAAGCCCATGTACCTTTGTCGATTTTTATAACTGCGTGCTACACCTATACTGAGCGTAATATGCTACACCAATTTTTAATGAAATCAACGATTAACAAATCTACGGTTCCCCATACGTATATGAGCTGATCAAACGTAGGAACAATAACAAATTGCACCCAAGCCCCCCTCCCTGTAGGGGTCGAATTGAAATACAATCCTCCTGCACGGAAAAGAAGTTGTTGATTCCGCAACGCCTGGGTTGACGCCCACGCACGTGGTGACGGTGTACTGCGACGATAGAGCCGCTCATCGTTCCCGATCGCGATGTCAATGGGCCCATCGGACGGAAACGCGTGGTATATTATATATATATATACAATACGTGTTACCTTTGTTGTGTACGTGCACGTTCTGTTTGCTTTACGCGGCAATTACGCGTTTGTTGTTGTACATTCTGTTTTTTTTTTGTTTTTTTTTTCCCCCCTCCACGCGAGAGGGGGAGTTGTAATGTAGAACGAGTGCCGTTTTTTCCTGTGCGCGGTGAGTCACGCGTGCGATGTAATATGAAGAATTCGATCGATTTAACAAGTTTGCTGCAAGTACACACGATGGGTATTGTAACGTGCTTGTATATCCTGTACTTTGGGTGCGTTGACTTGTCGCACCGACACGCCAAATGGCCAGGGTGATCCCGCGCACCGGGATTTACACACACACACATAGTTTATTCATTTTAGAAGAAAAAAGTATCGAATAGTAGAGGTTTACCTTTTTCCTTTTTTTTTTTTTTACTATAAGGACGTATTAATAAGAAAGAAAGACATTGCCGACAAATTGAGCGTTAAGTTCAATGTACCATTACATAAATATCACTTCTTTCTCTCGGGAGCACCAATTGTTTGTACTGCAGTATATTGCTATACGGATGTATAAATATGTATGTGCTTACACTCACAACATTTACCGGCGTGTGGTTAGGCGGTATACCGTAAAGTACTCGTTTCAATGACTCACCTGTAACACAAAAAAAAAAACAATCGCCCAATTAAATGCGTAATTATAGTGGATTTTTTTTCGTGTATAGTCTATTAAATTGTTGCATATATCACGTTTTCCCTTTCGAACTGTGACTTGTATCACGTATATCAATGATATACTCGTTGAAAGTATTTAAACAGACGAGATTGAGAAAAAATACGTACCCAAACACGCGCAATCCCGAAAGACTGCCCATTTCACCGGACTTTGTGATTCAAATGTCGAATCCGTGCCAAGAAGAAGAAGAAGTCCATATAGGCAGCGGAAAACGGAAACGAGCGCATCCCCCACATACATACTCCCTACGTGTACCGAACCCAGCAATAATAAAACAGATAACCCGATAACTACGTAAGTTAAAAACATCAACCATAAGCGCAAGAAGCAGCCCGAGTTCCTTCCTTCCTCCCCTTTTTGGCGTATAACACGTAATAATACACGTATGTGTATACATGCATAGCTTCCCCTTTTCATTGCGTGCGGCTTAGCATGTGTCAGGTGCACTGTAGACGTTCTATACCCCATTACACGTTACATTGTTATATATATATATATTTTTTTTTTTCTGCCGCGCCTTTTCCTTCTATATATACTTCTCACGTGTGTGCACCTGTATAATGTAATAGTGTACGTACAACACACGCGTATGAATTTCGTGCGAGATCACCAGCGCATCACCGGAAGGCGTCAGCGATCCGTAATTTAATGCATTGTTCTTCCTCGACGTCGCGAAATTCGGAGGGGATGGAAAAGGAAAAAAAAAAAAAAATTTTCTTTTGAATGATTAAAAACATAAAATCAACGAAAAACAAAAGAGACAGGGTAAAGGAGGGGTACCCAAACTTTCCCTTCCGTCCATCAGTCCCTCTATATACATACGCTATAGGTGTGCTCCCCTCGACAAGTGCGTGCACCTTGAAGCGCATCTCCCTCGCCGCCCTTTTCCTACACATATATACGTGTATACACAATATATGCCCAGCACAAGTTCGAAAAGGCACCGGCTGCGTGCGTGCTGGGCTTGTTCATATATATTTTTCGGAAAGAAAAGGAAAAAAAAAAAAAAGTAGGGGGAGAACCTCAGCCCTCCATATTACTCATTCAGGGCCCGTCCGTCCGTCTGTCCTATCTTCCCCTTTCTCTGGGTGTATGGGTGTGTGTGACAGGAAGCGCAGGTGCTTTCTCTCTCTCTCTCTCGCAGTGCATGGATACATATTATATACATATATATGGTAACAATAACACACCGTACACGTATATACATGTATAATTGTATATTGGACGAACGAAAAACGTCCATAATACAGCCTCGGGGCTTTTTCGTCTGGGACAGCTCTCCTTTTGTGTATAGGCGCTATATAATGTGTATAGGCTACCGAGTGATCTGTCGTGGCATGAGCTCACGCATCACGTACAACAGGTATTATAATGCAGGTGGGTGCTAATGGGTATATGGTGATTTTATTTTTTCTTTTTTTCTTTTGTCGGTCCCGAGTAAGTCCGGGGAAGGAGAAAACATCAATCGGTAAAAAATCGATCCAAGTATATTTTTAGGTAAGTGTAAAACCAAGGAGTTTGTGTCCCATATCAGGTGCGATGGGCTGTGAGCTTGTTTGTTTCTCGTTCGGATTCTCGGTGTATAGAGAGACGCAAATCACCGTTGGGCAAATTCGTGTACGAACACATATTATAATATTAAGTATACACCCAAGTATTGTACCTGTCCCTGATGTGCTAAACGTATACCTGTGCCGTTTTGAGAGGCGCATGGGTAAGTAAACACGAAGATAGAGAGGGAGGAGTTCCTCGGAAAGAGATAAGGGAGAAAGAACCGCAAGCTGTGTAGTACCTACGAGGGTAACAGGAGCCGATCCCCTTAAATAAATACGCCGACGTTATATTATAGGTAACAGCGTCGCTCGATTGTCTTTTCCGCCAAAGAAAGTCAGTGCAGGGTGTGTGTGCACTGTGCGAAGGCCCCTTGCGTATACACGGGACGAAGAAAAGGTACATAATAATATACAAAATCTGGAGCTCAAGGAAAATGTTACAGAGGTATACGTACAATTGTGGAAAAAAAAAAAAAAAAAAAAAAAAAGATTGCCATCACTCCAACTTCTTCTTTTTGCCAAAATCCGTCTTGGCGCGTGCGATAAAACATCCTAGTTTTTTGGGACAGCCGATGGCTGATGCGAAAGGATCAACCGGGTGAGCTTGTACTCGATATTCGCGAGCGGAAAATCTATTACCTCGAGCCGAGAACAAAAGTTTCCACCACCCCCCGAAGCTTATTTGGACAGAGCAAAGTTGAGAATAATCACCATCTCCCGCGCGTATCCCGAGTTTGGATGGTATGAAAAAGAAAAAAAAAGAAAATTGGTGAGCTCGTTGGCTTGAATTTTCCCAGCCTCTACCAAAAGCCACACCAGGTTACGTAATGTATACATGTATATATATATACGTGCAGGTATTGAGAAAAACTCCCTTTCTTTGGTACAAAGTGCGTCGGGTGGCTTTCTCAGGGGCGGGGGGAAAAAAAAAAAAAGAGAAACCGAGGACTCTCTGTCCGTCTTGAGGAGAAGTGCGGAGAAGTGTAAGGGAGATGGATATACGCGTATAGAAATCGAAAGAGAGATGCAGCCTCGCACGAGCTTCTTTCAAAGGTGATGGTATATATAGGTAACAGGCCAGCGATTCTCAAGCCTCTGTCTTTCTGGTGCCTCATGCCTGCACGCGTGCACTGCAGAGTCTGAAAAGAACGAGCGAGCATCAAGTGCGGTGGGATATACGGATGTACACATGTATATATATGGATGCAGGTATGGGAGACGAAAGAGTATAGAGAGCAGGAGAGAAAAGAAAAATGCTGCTGATGCTGCACGCCCGCAACTTTGCGGACCACCGATCCAAACCGGGGACCAAGACGCGTGTGCTGATGCTGCGGTTGTATATGTATAAATATCAATGGAGCTCGGTGGTCCTTTTCTACCTTAGAAAAGGATCAACTTTTTAATGAGTCAATGTAATCACAAGGATTGCCCTCTATACTTGGTTGATGTAGAAAAGAACCTCCTGATTCACGCAGCAAGTGTAACATACAAAAAAAAACAAAAAAAAAAAAAAACCTCCCCCTCCCGAAGAAAAGCTGCGGGAGAAACATCCCCTTTCCCACGCCAGTATGGCTCGTGAAAAACTATCGCGCCTCCGTTTCGGCGTCCGTGGAAAATCCCCATACTTAGACCGAGCAGTCTCGATCCATGTATATAATATATAGGGTAAGTTGTGTTGCTGTTGCACGCTATGCACTGCCACGGTGGAAATACCGTCGCAGGTACGGTGTGTATATTATATGTGATATGTCTTTTATACCTGCATGTGTATGTATACATACACCCGGGGAGAGCACTACCTCTCCCTCCCTCTTCCCTTCCTTTGCTTATTCTCATTCTTTGCCGTGTATATACTGTATAGGTATCCTCGGCAGCATGCAGAGGTTCTCAAGCTCGAGTACGTATACTTACCTGGCCTCCTCCTCATCAGCTCTTCAGCCTGAATAGCTATATGTATGAAACGTCTTCGGTGTGCAGCACGTATAGGTAGGAGTCGAGGGGTTGAGGAGAGAGTCTCGCGGATGGTTATTTTATACTTATATGCTGCAAAATTCAAATCGCGCATCACCAGCAGAAGAGGCGAGGCTGGTGCATGGTGAGGCCTCTTCATGAGTACAATATATATATAGTATACCTCCTCTCCTTGGGCCAAAGCACTCGTCTCTCGGGACTATAATGTCACGACGAGCCTCTCTCCCTCTCTGCATTACATTACATTATATGATGTACGGGCCATGCACGGAGGGTATTTGTATAATATCTCTGCGTTTCGGTTTGCCTGCTGGATTTTCCTCTTACGTTTTGGTATACACTATTACGGCCCGGTGGCTTTTCTCCGTGAGATGAATTTTTTTTTTTTTTTGGGTTGCAAAAAATGTAGTCGAGAGGGATTTCGATTGCGTTGGAAGGGCCGTTTTTTCCTCCTTTTTCATTTTTTTTAAAGTGCGTGTTTAGCGTAAAAACATATTCAATTCCAAGTTTTCGAAAATTGTGAATAAGTTTTTTTTTTTTTTTTTTTTTTTTTTTTTTTTACGCTAGATTTGTATTGAATTTTCGTGGGGTATCGGAAAATTTCTAGACGAAAATGGAGGGTTTTTCGCGCCGATTCTGGAAAAAAAGTATTCCATTTTCGCCGAAAGCCGAGATAAAAACAAATATTTTTTTCAGGGGTTATTGGTTTCGTTCCGAGAATAAAATGCCCTTGGTGGTTTTACCCCAAACTCAAGAATTTTTGAGCCTCAGTGAGTCATTTTGTTCTTTCAAACGCGACGATTTTTTGGCTCAAGTACGGTGTTTTTAAAAAAACGTTACTTACGATAACGTTTCTCACTTTTTTATTGACAAAAATGATGAAAAAAATTATACTATAACAACCGTTTTTCAAAATCAGTGAAAAACATGTTGAAAATAAGCTTCCCATTACCCTTAATTTATTTTATATCTTTGAAAGAGCCCATCAAATAAAAATCACGCTTCCTTAGATGCGTTTCACAAATATTTATTTTAAACCAAAGGTCCATAACTCACGATTTTTGGATGTACAAAGGGTTAAAATCACAGTGTCGACCAGAAAATGAATTTAGCAAAATCGCGTGTACATGTACGAACACGTACGTATTCATGAGCTCATTAATATCGGCGTCGATTCAAGGATTCCTCCGTACACGAAGCGATTGGTATTTCAGTGCCGGCCACGTAAAGTAAGTATGTATGGTGCATCATCAGTCCCACGGAACAAGAGATACGGGGGAGCTCCGAAGCATGACTGGAATATCGAAATTACCATTGTCTACTTTGATTTCCTTTCCATTGAACGGAGGTCAGGCCATTATACGAGGACAGCTCGTGTTTAAGTTTAAATGAAAAAATAAAAAAAATAAAAAGAGAGACGGAAACCTCGTATAATTACACATTGCACCGATCATGGCTGTGCGAGGAAGTTATTTTGAAAAGTTTTCACGATACTTGTACGTGGCACTCGCACCTATTATTTACATAACGAGATATAAAAAATAAAAAATAAAAGTTGCAAAATACTTAAAATTCCACAATGCTCTCGCGTACGATGGAATCATCGAGCCATCGATCGCGTATAACATATTTTATATTATGCTATCTCGTGACATTGATCGATAGCCATTATCATTTATAAATCTCAAATTTCGCTTACGTATAATATTAGGTAGATATATTTACGAGCACACGCATATACGAAAGATTGCTTGCAAAACACAAATGTGCCCATGTGTATATATATAAAGGAGTACGGACCGATGCTCGATCGTATAGCTATACATTACGTATATGTTATAATATTATATACTATCAATAGAATCGCCCCGGGACAAAAATAATATTAACAACGCCTCGCACGCTACACACGTAATATACTCTTCACCACGTACATGCATGGGTGCTCGCGTTTCCGCTCGAGTACTCGCGCACAATCTCATTTCGCTATACTTCTTTCATTCGCCTCCTCTCGACTTCCTTAAAAAAGGAGAAGAGAAAAAAAAAAAAAAAAAAAACAAAGAGTCCCCTTTCTTTGTGTTTCGGGAGTGCAAATGGTTTAGCCTCGCCCGAAGAGAGGTATAAGCTGTGCACATTATTAGTACCACAAGGTGCCATTTTTACAAACACGGGGACCTTACAACGTTTTTCTCCCTTTGCATTGATAAACAGACACGATTCTACAAGCTGTTTGGTTATATATAATAACACTCGCCCTGTGTGGTTACGCTTAATTGTTAACGAGTTACGCTTTAGGGATTTTTGCGTGAAACTTTATAACCGGTAGGTACGTGGTGCAAAAAGTCGATGATTAGATGTATACCTGTAATTTTTTAATACACGCAGTCAGCACTGCAAGAAAAAGCTCTACTCCTTTTGAGGACGAAGAAAAGGGAAAAAAATGCACGCTCGCTCGAATGAAACGAAACGCGAACAGAGGTAGCCTTTCTTCCAACGGAGCGCGCGTCGGGAGCTAAAAACCACAAAAAGTCAATTCTCCCGGGACTCCCTTACCTCCTCGCAAAAAAAAAAAAAAAAAAAATGCGAGCGCGCCCACAGCTTCTCCTGTAGCTATATCCTCGAAAATTTTTACTCTCCCTTCTCTCCTTCGCGTATATAATATATATATATACACTGAATGTCGTTTTTCGGTTTACTCGTCGTCTCGGCCGGCATATATATATATAGCGAGTCCCTTTGTCGTCGGAGAAGTCGGGACCCTGTGACGTCACGCGGAACACATAATAGTATCGTGTCAGCCGTAACCTTGACAATGGGGCAGCCGCACTGGGTTCTTATTCTCGTCGTCTCTTATTTTTGACACTGCACGCTCCGAGCCGCCCTCCTACCACATTTTGTATATATATATATATATCATTCTTTGCCGNCATAAGGCGTATAGTTGCCTCCGAGAAACGGGCTTTTGTCTTTGTTGCGCAAGAGGCGCTTTCCATCCCTACCGCCCGCGCCGCACAATCGAATACATGGAGCCTCGAAATAAGCCGTGAGACGTTGGTGGATATATATATATACATATGCAAAGGGGCACGGGAGGATGGGAGTCGGGTCGTAAGAAGTACAATGCTTCCCACCGTGCTCGTCTTGATTTGTTGTGTTCTTGCTTCTTGCGACGAGAGACGCTTTAGCAGTGCCTTCAAGTGGTATATATATATATATATATATATATATATATATATGCATCAGAGCCACGGCGTTGCACTATACATATTTATACACACGTATGTGTATAGCCACGTGTAGATGATCTAGGTGAAACAGAAAAAAAAAAGATTCGAGAAAGCAATCATTCCAGGCGGCCGCCCAATCGTCTTGGTTAATGTATACGCGTATACGTGTGTATATACATATACAACGCCAAATTTGCCCGCCAGACTATATGTATGTGTGTGTATACTCGGACTCGGCTATATATATATATATATAGGTAGGTATGTGTATAACATACGTGTAACACCAATGCACTCGTTGACCCGAATGCCAGACGCATTACGACTGTCGTCGAGCTGCATATATATGTACCTATGTACACGCGGTGGATAAAAATAACGACATCAGCGAAAAACCAACATGTATATATGCACACGCACACTTGTGAAACAGAGAGGGAGCGGACCACCTGCAAATCCCCAGTATAATACGTTCGCATACATTTGGCGTCGAAAAATCATTCGCGGAGTGCAAAGCGTAACGGCCGTTACGTCAGCTTTAACGACACTGCTTGCAGAAAAAAAAGGCGTTACTTACCCACATGCACACACGTATACATTGAAAAACGATTAGAGCCAGAGAGAACTGAGAGAAGAAGAGGGTGCGTGTGTATTTACCCACTTTTTTAACCATCAGTGCAATTAAGCTCCAAGTTTCTTCTAAAACTATCTTTCGATCAACACAATAGGTACCCATTAAATGAATAAAAGTAAGAGATTTACACTATTTCGGTAAAAATTGCGATGGATAACAGTTGTAATATTCAAATTAACAATAATTGCTACACACATACCTCATATTACGCAGTAGTAAATTAATCTTGAATAAATTACGCATCATTAGTTCAATGTTATTTTAAGCACACGGGCTTAATTGTTCACTCCTATACGCTTATGTTACGTGTGCACATTTGATTAAATAAATATACGAGTTTCAAAACTCACGTGGCTGCAAGCACAATGAAATTATTCAATTGATTGACATTATACGCGCCATGCTGATACAATATAAAACTTATCACGGTACGCGTTAATTCTCACGTCAAATTAATAATTATTTATCCAGCACATTATGAAAATTAAGAAAAAAAAACAATTTATCATTCAAATATGGCATTAAAAATATTGTCAGTTGTTTGGGTTGGTTCTTATGCCTCGGAAGCTTGAGAATGCAGACTTAGCTCGCACCTCTAAGAAACCAATTGCTTATGTGCGTATTTCAAACCTTGGTCCAATGGTTCGGAAGCCCCGTAAAATATGATTCCTATTGCTGTGTAAGTGATTGATCATATGAAATTTAAGATGGTTTTTTAATACACCAATGATAATAGCACATGTGTGTAAAGTAACACAACAGTGCAGAGCCTATTGGGAATTGTTCTCAGAAATGGCTATATATATACGGGTGATTCTGCCGTAAGTGGTCAAATTTGTGTCCAGAGCTCATGCTACTACCAGAAACTAAAACTGAATGTTTAATGTGCGTTAAGTTGTGTTAAAAGTGTTAAACTTTCTTGGAAAAAACTTTCAAGCTGATACATTGACTCCTCGAAGAGATAAATAAGAAAATGTAGATAAAATGTCACTTCCGTACCCTGTCTCAATCTTAATTTCGCACCTAAATTTTTAACCTATAAGCAAGACTGTTAACCAAATATCAAACGTTCCACGATTCGAACAAAAATGTCGGTTACAGTGGAAATTGCTTTGAAAACCACACTCCTGTACTTCGTAACACCTTTTAGTGGTCACTTTTTTAGTCTCACGTTATGACAAGATAAATGCGCAAGCCAAAGCTATTAAAAATTCTAATCTCTATAATTGACATACATTTTAATTTTCAATTTTCGTGTGTACAAAAATTTTGGTCACTTCCGTCCCCCCTGGCTCCAGTACCCTGCAACTCATACAGATAAAAAAAAAATTTTTGTTGTACTATTTATTGGGGAAAGATTTTTTGTGGGCGAAAAATAGTTTATGTTAACTCTACGAGTCAAAATAGTACTACAAAGCTCAAAATGTCACTTCCGGACCCGTCCCTTCCCTACCCCTCATCTATCCGTCTCTTCTTCTTGCTTTCATGCATGGGAACTTAACAAAAATTTTTTTCCAGTATTTTTGGACTGAAACATGAGATGCGTATCTCGGCGTTTGGTCTAATTGGCCTTTTTTCGCGAGATACATCGATGAAAATCGATTCCACTTTCAACGCTAGTAGCGAAGGAATACACTATTTTAGCTGGTCCAAAATAGGTTCAAATGACTGCTAAAACGAAGCTCTGTTGATTAAAAAAAAAATTTGGTAAATTTTGTGCCACTAATCAAAAGTTATAGGAATTTTTTTTTTAATTACGGATTTCAGACAAAAATAAGTATGATTTAATAAAGAATAAAAAATACATGTTAAGTTTTAGTAAAATCTGTGGATAGAAAGTATTTGTGAAATTAATTATTAGACACATTGTTGATAAACAATTTAACAGACACGAAATAATGTTGAATTAAGTTAATAAAATGTTCATGAACCAATAACCACTAACTATGAAAAATAAAGGATTTTATTGAAACTATAGCAAAGGCAGTAAATGTTTTGAAAAAATAAGGAAATAAATCTTTGTTTTGGATGAAAATGTATCTCATTAGGACGTACTACTAGAGATACAGGTGCTTTTTTCTATTTTATTGGTATTTCAAACATTTTTTGTACAGAAAAAGAGTTTGAATTAAAGGGTA
The DNA here is from genome assembly GCF_000648655.2 of Copidosoma floridanum. Next base: position 4,504,383 of record NW_019379674.1, read on the forward strand.
ACACGTGATACACTTTTATTTTTTAGTTGCCGAAAATCTTGCTTAATATCGTGTAGGATATTATGTAGATAATTGTGCAAGAAATGTTGCACCATATACTATAAGATTTTGTGTACAACATTTTTTGAGATATCTTGCAGGATATCTTTTTTTGATATAACGCAAAAATCAGGTTACGGATTTTACATGTATAGTGAGTGAAATAAATTTTATAAATAAAAATATACTTATAAATTTGAGGTTAGACGCATCTCCAAACAAATTGTGCTGAATGGTAAATTTTTTTTAATCTAAGTTTAGATTTCTGAAACAAGCAAACTAACATTTAAGTAACAATATATCAAAAACATATTTGTCGATCCCAGTTTCTGCAAATTATTTTTTTTCACACATTTTTCTATTTTATTATATGACTAGAATTAAAGTACTTTAACTATTAAACTTACCTTTAAAGCAACTGATAAATTTTCTAAGATTCTGTGACACTAATATTTGCTTCACAAAAATATCCGCTGTTTTCAACATCGAACTGTTTGAAATTATAAAGCAAACACCGTCAACAAACATATTAGCCTAGTTGTAAGACGAAAACGTTGGCTTTCTTCAATGTAGTATGAAAAATTAGCTTATTTTCGTGCTTATAACAATCTCACAAATTTTCTAAAAAAATTTACCATCTGCTTAATTTTTTTATTGACAATTAACTGAAAAAGTTTATTTTTTCCAGTTTTTTTTTAAATCCCTTGTCAATGCATAAATCGGTACATACCATCAATAACAAATTTATAGAAAATGGAATAATGTATAAAATGAGATGTGTAGCGATGATTTATGTCATTGATTACTAGCAAATAGCGTTCAATGTTGTAAAAGCCGGTTTTTTTTTTCAACATTCATTTCTCTAAAATAAAACCATGTGCAAGCCTGAAATTTTCAGAAAATGTTGCTATTACAAATATAAACTAGTGCACTTTTTTTAAGACGATCACTGAATATTTTTTTGAGTTTTAGCTATCAAAAATTAAAAAAAAATTATTTAACTACAAAATTTTGTTAGAATTTTCCAAAAAAAATAATTACGACCGATTTTATAATGATTCATTTAACAATCATAGTTTTTTACGTACATATGAAAATATATGACTTTTTTATTTTTCAAAATAAAGCTTTCGCTTATTTAAAACTAAAAATCTGCTATTTTAGCCAAATTTTTGAAAAATGTAGGATGTTTAGGAGCCCAGATATGTATATTTTTTAAATTCGTGTTCACTTGTTTAGAGACCGATTGATCTGTAATTTACACATGTTGCAGCTCAGATCAGTAAGTTAAGATAAAAAATTATTTGTCATTTTTCGTTGGCATTTAACTGTTGTAAAAATATAGTTAATTTGAAGTATTCTTGCCTAATGCGCTGGAACTGGCGAAGGCGCCAGAGTGGGAGAGCGGTGGGCTAATGCGGTGATTTGGAGAGCGTGGCTCCACATCAACCGAACGAGTGACCACAAAATCAATCGGATTTAAAAGATAATGAATATCTCGGCTTTTGCTTTACCTAAAATAATTTTTTTGTATACAATTCAGGGTAGCTCAACGAGATAAAATCAATTATAATTTTTCTATGAAAATTAAGAAAAAAAAACAATTTATCATTCAAATATGGCATTAAAAATATTGTCAGTTGTTTGGGTTGGTTCTTATGCCTCGGAAGCTTGAGAATGCAGACTTAGCTCGCACCTCTAAGAAACCAATTGCTTATGTGCGTATTTCAAACCTTGGTCCAATGGTTCGGAAGCCCCGTAAAATATGATTCCTATTGCTGTGTAAGTGATTGATCATATGAAATTTAAGATGGTTTTTTAATACACCAATGATAATAGCACATGTGTGTAAAGTAACACAACAGTGCAGAGCCTATTGGGAATTGTTCTCAGAAATGGCTATATATATACGGGTGATTCTGCCGTAAGTGGTCAAATTTGTGTCCAGAGCTCATGCTACTACCAGAAACTAAAACTGAATGTTTAATGTGCGTTAAGTTGTGTTAAAAGTGTTAAACTTTCTTGGAAAAAACTTTCAAGCTGATACATTGACTCCTCGAAGAGATAAATAAGAAAATGTAGATAAAATGTCACTTCCGTACCCTGTCTCAATCTTAATTTCGCACCTAAATTTTTAACCTATAAGCAAGACTGTTAACCAAATATCAAACGTTCCACGATTCGAACAAAAATGTCGGTTACAGTGGAAATTGCTTTGAAAACCACACTCCTGTACTTCGTAACACCTTTTAGTGGTCACTTTTTTAGTCTCACGTTATGACAAGATAAATGCGCAAGCCAAAGCTATTAAAAATTCTAATCTCTATAATTGACATACATTTTAATTTTCAATTTTCGTGTGTACAAAAATTTTGGTCACTTCCGTCCCCCCTGGCTCCAGTACCCTGCAACTCATACAGATAAAAAAAAAATTTTTGTTGTACTATTTATTGGGGAAAGATTTTTTGTGGGCGAAAAATAGTTTATGTTAACTCTACGAGTCAAAATAGTACTACAAAGCTCAAAATGTCACTTCCGGACCCGTCCCTTCCCTACCCCTCATCTATCCGTCTCTTCTTCTTGCTTTCATGCATGGGAACTTAACAAAAATTTTTTTCCAGTATTTTTGGACTGAAACATGAGATGCGTATCTCGGCGTTTGGTCTAATTGGCCTTTTTTCGCGAGATACATCGATGAAAATCGATTCCACTTTCAACGCTAGTAGCGAAGGAATACACTATTTTAGCTGGTCCAAAATAGGTTCAAATGACTGCTAAAACGAAGCTCTGTTGATTAAAAAAAAAATTTGGTAAATTTTGTGCCACTAATCAAAAGTTATAGGAATTTTTTTTTAATTACGGATTTCAGACAAAAATCTCCAAAATCTTATTTTTTGTGATTTTTGTCACTCCTCTTTAAACAGCTATTACTTTTGAACGGAGGCACTAAATGGAACTAAAGTTTTCTTTAATCGATAGGGTTTAATCCTAGCTTTAATTTAATTTGGGACAGAACACTTTAATTATGCAAACAGCTTAGCTACATGCATCAGAAGCAGAGGTTTTTTTTTTTAAACTTGATTGAAATTGACTAATAAGAAATACAGTATATCTTTTGACCCGAAAATTTTGTAGTAGAATCGCTTTGGATATTTGTTATGGGTGGTATTTGAGGTAGAACTACCATGAAAAACAATTTTTTCAACTAACTTTTTTTTAACGATTTTTTGAGGCATTTTGAGCCACTTATAGCAGATTCACCCATATATATATGTGTTGTTTATTTTTTAGCTGCTTTTAAACAGTAACAGATCATATTTATTATTAACGTTCATGTAAACCTTTTNAAAAAAAAAAAAAAAAAAAAAAAAAAAAAAAAAAAAAAAAAAAAAAAAACCAGCATAATGTACAGCGAACGGTAGCCGATTTACGGTGTACAACATTTACCATTGCGCACCTTATACATTTCAGTATATTATACTTCCGGCTATAGCTCAAGGTTCCCGCTATATGTACTCGAATATAATTATACGCTCGTTGTACACGTGGGGCGGTAGAAAGAAAAAAAAATTTTGAAGAGCAGCGAGCTGTAATCAAATCGTACATGCTATAATGCTTGTAAAGTATGCTCTCGCGAAAACGTGTACATGATAGTAATTTAAAAAAAAAAGAGGGGGAGGAAAGAGAGGTACAAGATCCAGAAGTTGAAAACTGCGCGGAAACACGCCAACAATACACATATAATGCAGGAATTGGCACTTATTCGTATACAATATGCGAGTATATCTGTGCGTTCGGGTTCTGTTCCATACTAATGGCCGATTGCCGATGAGGTTTCGTTCTTGGTATACCTAAAACTAATACTCTTTTTTCGGCGTACCTATTGATGTACACCTTCATTGAAAAAAATGCCCGACCATAAGTGCACAATAGGCGTACGTGTTTAGATACATACGGATCTAGTGCTTAGATACGCTTGTGGGGTTATTATACCACTGTACGTGCACAGATGCCAATGAATGGCCAGGTGTATATTATATACATACGCACGAGCTCTCAGTGAGCACGGAGATGTGTATCATTTTTACCCTTTCTTTTTTTTTTTTTTTTTTTTTTTTTTATAAGCGCCTCATAGAAAAAGGTTTCTCATTTGCTCGCTCCTGCTCTTTTGACAACCAGACTCGATGAGTTTTGAAAGCCGCGGCTCATTCGTTTATGTTTGAGGAGGAGATTTAATATCCATCCACGTGGGGATCGGATATACTTATATGTACGTCATATCGCGGATTGTATATAATACGGGACGTGTATATAAATACTCTCATACACAGATTATAATCGTATATACACAACGCGCGCGCATTTGCATGGCCATAAGTTTGATTTGTATGCTAAGGAGACGACGACTTCTTTACATTGACGGAAGACGCGATTGGAGTTTCAATCATCTTTGGGCATGGATAAGATCGCATCATTTTTATCGTATAGGTGTGCCCTTGCGGTTGTTAAAATAATGTGATTTTTCATTCCTTTGTTGTATACTTGCGAATAATTAAAACCAATCGTGGCGACGAGCACGTGAATTGGCCAACACCGGAATCACAGTCGAAAGCAGTGCATGCGCGCAACACAGATTTGTATATACACGCGCACACACACATTGTTATATCGATTTCGAGAGCGCGCATCATCCGCGAGGTCGTCGTCTCGAGTAACACTACTCGCCCAAGTATCGGGTGTGCCTTTCCATATGCATACACACACACTGCATGCACGTGTAGTATACACATATAGATCTACATAATAAATGTATAGCCGTGCGTGTCGATCGTGAGAAAGTCCGAGCCTTATTTCGCGCGGAATCGAGTGCATTGGTATACCCTAGGTTGTATTACCTTTGCACATACGTATATAGTGGACGCACACCGTCTTATGTACTCTCCCAATGCAATTTCTATTTCCCGGGCGTCGTCGCCCGCAAAGACAAAAAAAAAAAAAAAAAAAAAACGTACGGATCGGTCACTTACTTCCAATCGGTCGCTCTCTCTTCCTACATCATGATGCGGCTTTCGCGTGTGGTTTTCAAATTAGTTGTTTACGTCCCCGTTGCCCCATCAATTTTATCGGATCCGCCGGTGTATGTAGGGGTTACGAGTTGCCGAATGAGCATTAAATACTATATAATATATTCCAGCCCGGCCAAAGGGTGTACGGTATCGGATGGTTCGCGAGTCGCGCATCCAGAGGCAAATATATACGTTGGGAACTCGAGTCTCGCTCTCTATGCTCAGGGGCAGCGAAAAGTGGGTAAAGAGCCTTTGGTGGCCATTATGTGGCATGTGTTTTTTTTTTTTTTTGTTGTTGTTGTTCGGTATACCGATATTTGGAACAAACAACATTCAAACGGACGAGAATTCCGGTTCCTTTTAAACTTCGAATAGCAGCTCGATGAGGAAGGGAAAAATAAAACATCCCCCGGGAGGATCCAAAATCCATTTACGAGGCATTTTCGCTCGCGCGGCTTTAAAGTCGTGGCGCGGAGAAAAGAATGGGAGGGGCTTTCGGGAATCCGAGAGAAAAATACACACATGCGTGTGTGTATGTACGCGTACGAAGGTGCATCGAAGGGAAATACAAAATAATGTATAATGGTTAAGGGAAGGGAGACGCATCGGGAAGAATATATATGGAGCAGTGGGTGCCAATGCGCGCATTCATGCGGACGTATACAGCATCAGGATCCACCTGCACGGGTCTCGCAGTAGAAAGATCGGCTTAGGTGGTGAGAAAAAAAAAAAAAAAAAAAAAAACAGCTGCGGCCCTTGGGACACGACGCGTCGCATTTTTACCTTGGCCTTGAATCTTTCTCTGTCGAGAAAAGGGACCTCGAAGGTAAACACGGGCACTGCGAGTTACAGTTCTCGACGTGCCTCTATATGCGCATCAGGTGGAAGATAAAGGTCATACCTATATACCTACACGTGGATCAACATTTTGAGAGCAACAATAACCGGTGTATGCGAATCGTAGGCAATTCAATTGTCACTCGTTTCTCCGACTCGCAAATTGTCTTAGGTACCATGAAAATAATTCAAAGTGCTGTTTTGGTAGAAAGCAGGTAACAAAGGCAGTACACTGCGCAATCAGAATAAAAATTGGAGGCGTAATTGTAAGACGTATGTATACGTATGCAGAGACGAGTAAAGCCATCAAGCTCCTTGAAAAAAAAGCAAGGGAGAGGTGAGAAAAATCAATCAAATCTCAAAAGCTATGTGACACTGAGGCGCTTGATTTCCGGCCCCACCTTCACGAAATCTCTCCCGTCAAATCTGTTAAAAGCAAATAAAAGCACCGGAGAGAGGAAGAAAAGAAAAGAAAAGAAAATAAAGAGAGAGAGACGATGGGCGAAGGAGCGCGCGGAGGAGGTGCTCTCGGATTTTAATAAAATGCAAAGCTCAGTGCACGAAGGAACAGTATAGGTAGGAGGAGGAGGAGGAGGAGGAAACGGGTTTGGATGCGTATTTACGTCCCCGCGGCAAGAGAGAGAGCCGAGCCTTGTCACGGGATTATAAGAAAGGTATGCGCCTGTCTGCCGAGCCCTCCTCTCCGAGAGGTATGGCATTGGGTTGGTACGCTCACTCCCTTCGCGGCGTACCTATATCTATATGCTCGCGCGCACACACACATACCTACATATATTATACATATACACGTTCAGAGGCTCTCCCTCTCTTGTTGTTTGGCTCTTTGCTGCTGCTGTCGCGGAGCTTTTTTTTTTTCTTCTTCTCGTTTATTTATCCCTCTCGGCTCCTTCCTTCCTCCGCCTATACGCCGCTTTTGCCCGATAGAGGAATTTCGAGTTGAACGTACCCGTGGCTTCATATGGGTGCTCGCGCTCCATACAGGTACTTATACACGTGTACCCTTACTTTTGGGGTATTTTTCGGGGCACCTATACCTATATTTTTAATAATGCTCGTTGTCCTGATTTTTTTTTTTTTTCTCCTCCGTATGTGAATTTCAATTCATCTTCAATGGTAAGAAATCGCCTATAAATCCAGGAATGGTAATTCAGATGTGCATGGCAGGTATGGAGCTTCATAAATGCCAGTTCTTGTTTTCATTGATTTACGGGGCAGGGATGCATCAATCACTTGCAAAAAGAGAGGGCTTTTTGTTTGTATATTGGACGCACACATTTTACGTTATGGTGCAAACATTTTTCAAAGCTTACAAAAAAAAGGGTACGCACGTGGAAAAGTCCAAGATCGGTATAAAAGCATAACTTTTCCTTGCAGCCTGCAATGACCGAATATCGACGTTTGACCAAAAATTTTCCTACCTCCGAGATCAATAACCTGCTGTATCCCTATAGAGACACTGCACATATTTACATATACGTTCGTCTGTACAGGTAAAACTTGATAACTTGTGTCACTTGATACGAAAATCTCAGCCGATAGCGATAATCGCTATCCGTGTACTTATACTACCATTGCAAAGTATAAGAGTTAGTTTCACCTCAGCTCGGAGATAACGATCCCAACATCCCGCATCTGTTATCGGCGCCCCGAATGATAAAAAAAAAAAAAAAAAAAAACAAGTAACAATCCACTCGGGAACCGATTTACACTCGATCAGTATACAGAGTAGTGCGTAAAATCGATACCTATTACACATCATCACCACACGTATACCCCTCGCATCTATACCTTGCACACACGCTCCGTCAGCAGTCCGCTTATTTATCAATCCACTCGTTAGCAACCCCCCCGTCCCCTGTATATCGTTCACCTCTTGGCGTGCAGAATCGGGATAAGGACAAAACTAGCCGGGAAAAATGGAGCAGAGCTTAAAAACGAACGAGGAAAAAAAAAAAAAAAAAAAAAGTACAAGCGGCCCCTCGAGGATCCGCGAAGAGACGCGGCTCCGATACCTGTGCACAATTCGATGGGTATATCGTACTTAATACGTGCATCGTCAGAGACTCCCAGCCAAACGAAGCCCGGTGAGCGGTTAAAGGGTGTCATCAGCGTTTGCCGCACGTGATGTGACATTGTTTGGCGATCCGACGAGAGAGGGAAAAACGAAGGTCTCCTCTCGAGTGGGGCTCTTCGGGTGTAGGTACACGGTCGCCGGCTCTCTACATGCAGCCGAGCAGCTTGAAAAAGGAGAGCGAGCACACCCTATGTACTGCACTCGGCTTAGGATTATAACAGCTGGTGCCGAGTCGAGGACCCTCCCAAGTCTCCGATGTATGTGGGCTAAGACTTTGAGGATGTCGAGTGCGCGTCTTTTGGTCACTTATTTCTCTTTTTTTCTCGTGCCCCTTTTGGGTATTGTGCGCGTATCGATTGCGCTTCGAGAGCACTTGCTGCTTTTTTTTTTTTTTTTCTGCTCTAACGAGTCGAGGAATTATTTTTATAACCAGTTGATCGTGCGGCAGATGCATTGAGTCTATGTTAATTTATAGGTAAGGGGTGACATGTTAATCGAAAATTGAAAGGAAAAGGAAACATAATTGATAAAACTAAAACAATGCGAATTGCCCATCAATTGTGTTTTTGATTAGTAATGGGAGGGAAAACGTCAAATGGTTTTAAAACCATTTGAAAGGCGCATGCTTCTGACATCTCGCAGTGGTATCTTAGACTGAAATACTCCCGTCTCCTGTTACCGTCTCCGCCTCCGACTTTTCTTCCTTCCCGCGCGCAGGTAAAGAAACTCTCTGCTTCCAGCCAAGACTGTTACCTCTTCTCTCGAGGAGCTAAGCCTTTACAAACTTTCCAATTATTAACTCAGTCCCTCTTTTTTAAAATAAAATAAAATAAAATAAAATAATAAAAAAAAGTACACCCACACTTTTTCGAGCTATGAAATTTATACGCTTGAAGAGAGGATCACCGGCCGAAGCGATGAATATTGCCTTTTTAATTGGTACAGCCTCCGGTAGATTGTGTACACCGAGCGGCTCTTTGTTTATGCCGAGTGTCGAATTGAAATTTTAAATTTTAAACACCCACCCCGAAGAGGCGAGTCGAGAACAGCTGAATTAAAGGCTTCTCGAGCAAGTGAGGCTCTCTCGAGGTAACAGAGTTAATCACGACAATACACCCTAATGTACGGTGTATAATGCAGTGCATCAATTTTCACACTTTTTGAATTTGTTTAATTTTCTACCTTCCGCTATTATTGTTATTCAATCAATCACAATCGTTTGTTGTTTTTTTTTTCTCAATCTCTCTGCAAAAATACAAGTACGGTCCACCGTTCGAAAACAATCCCGTGCACATACATATGCTATGATATTGATATTGTCCTTGAGGAATGATTTCCAATTCATAAAACACGAAACGCGGGTGGAATGTAAAATAGGCAATTGTGTGTGTGTGTGCACAATACCTGACAATGGGCTCGGCGTTGTCGTCGTCGGTCGCGCTCAGCAGTCCAGTCGCATCATTGACCGCGGACGAGGTGGAGCCGCGCGGCGACCTCGGGCCACCCTCCGGTTCCCCGATCAGCACCTCCGTGTGGCCATTCTGAAAGGGACTGCTCGAGCGGCGCTCGTTCGCTCGCACGCTGTCGACCTGCAGCCCAGCCAAGTGCTAAATCATGATTATTGAATGCGTCGAGTATTTTTTTTTTTTTTTTTTTCCTTCTCCTCTTTCGATCAAAGTCGAGTATAAAAACAACAAACCGGAACCTCCGCGTCCTCCGGACAGCTTATCTGCTTCTCCAAGCCGACACGCTGGTCTCTGCCGACGACCTTTGGGATCGTGCCGTTGCTCAGCCTCGTAGTCGTGTACGCGTTCGTCGTCGTACCCGCGTCTCTGTTGACAAAGCAAGTATTTACTTATACACAACAATCATGATGATGATGATGATGATGATGATGATGATGATGATGATGATGATGATGATGATGATTTTTCATTTTACGAAAAAACAACGAGCTAATAAACAAGTTACACCCCTCCTACGTATATAGAGGGAGGTAGAGAAACAATGGCCCTACAATGTATGTACAACAAAACAATGGAAATGTCCCTACTACGCGTATACACGTGTGCTCGGTGAAAAAAAGCGACCTCCTTTATTCGCGCACCCTCCCCCCCAACCACCTCATCTCTGACGTACCGTGCACCGTATACGGTGCCACAACAGCGTGCGCCCTGACCACGCGAGCACGCGGATGAAGAAAAAAAAAAAAAAAAAAAAAAAGGCAGGACGCTTTTGGTGTGTGCAAAGATATACCTATACGGAGCACGCGGATAGCAAACCGAGAAGATGAAAAAATAAGGTAAGGATGCGTTTTACGGGGGTGGGAAAAAAAAAGGAGTAGCCCGCGCATGTGGGGTAATGCTCCTCATCGACTCGAGTGCGCAAACAACAACAACGGGAGGGGGGGCGGAGAAAGGGAGAAAAGTTTTGTGAAAGAAAGAAAAAAAAAATGATCGAAACAGCAAAGAGAGGGAGAGTTGGGTTGCGAAAATTAGCGCAAGAAGCTACGTTCCACAGTTTCGTAACGCGTTTCCAGCTCTGCATTGAAAGCGAGTGCATAATGTGTGTACGAGCGAGGGCTATAACCTTGTCCTCTCGAGCGAAGCTCCAGGGTATACGCGTTTCGCTGACTCTATACGTAAGATGTGCACCTAACTACCCTTGGACGGTGCGTTACGAGGGGGAGGAAAGTCGTGCCGGTGTTGCGTAAAATACGGCGACGAGGATCCATTGGGGAACACCGCGATCATCCTTTTCTTTTGGCGAATATTGAATTATCCTCCATCGAGTAAGTATTCACCTACGTCAAGATGTATACACCCGAGCGATGAGCCAACCATGCGATGGCAATTATTGTCTGAGAATGAGTCCGTCATTTCTATAAGAGTGGATATATATATATTATATGGACAGCTGTTGGGTTGTTTCGACGCAAAGAGGCAAAATGAGCTGTACGAGAGGACAAGTCGACAGATGTGAAAAATTTTCAAATGGAAGAGAAGAAAAAGAAAAGCTTGGAAACGAGATGGAGTGGGTAATTGGAGTTGGGTTCGAGGTAGCGGACCGAAGAAATATATGTGTATAACCCACGTGAGCGCGGGATAGTAAAAACGCATTAAAATGCAAATTGGCGTACGTGTGTACGTTGTAGGTATATACATTATAATATTTATGTCGGCTGAGAGGTAAAACTCACTTGTCGGAGACGGTCACCGTGATCTGGCTGCTCGTCGCATCTTTCGCGGCGGACTCGTCGCTCGTCGACGCGGTGCTACTCTCGCTTACCTGAAAAAAAAAAAAAAAAGAAGAGTGGATTAAACCAATTTAGGGAGATTTTTACTTTGTGTTTGTATTTGTTTCGTATAATATCGAGGCCACAGAGTGAACGATTGCGTCGATCAATCGTGATTTGCCTAACGTGCAGTGCTGCTTTCGATCGGTTACTTATATAGAGGTATGGACCAATAATATATATGCACTCAATCTGCACCGTCTCTAATTAACGCACAACCACGCCATGTATACGTTCCAAAGATATAGGAAAACATCACCGGAAGCGTCCGATCGCGCGGAAAAAGAAAAAAAACAGAGCAGAAGAGGATTTCGTAACGCGAAACATCACAGGAAGAAGCGGCGATCGGCATCGGTACACGGGGAAGATAAGCAATGAAGCAAAGCTATATACGTATGCAGGTATTATAGTCACCGCTGCTACATCATAATCGCGGGCACAAATCGGAGAGTAAAAAAAAAAATGGCAACGCGGACGAGTGCGGTTGTATGGAGTTGCATAACGCGCGCTTCAAGAAATAAAATCGCAGAAAAACAGTATACACACGAGTCTCATGATGTGTATGTCATGGGTGTAGGTATATACATGTGTGTGTGTGTGTGTGTGTGTGTGTGTGTATTACAAGAAGAACGGAAATTCGTGTTGGAGGAGGGAGAGAGGCGCACGTGTCCGAGAGAGCGGATGGATGCGCTGGTACGAAAGGCACGTATATAATCAAGGACACGTGCGCGCTGCAGGTGCCGATATGGGTATAATCTCTCTTGTAATCAGCGTTTTAAGTTTTCTGATGATATCGTGATTTTGGACAAGTTTTGTCTGTACTCTGTTAAAACAATTTTTATTGTATTATATACGATGAGCCCAGATGAAGAAGCTAATCATTTTTTTCTTTTCTTTTTTTTTTTTCAATTTATTTGAACGACAATTTTGTCGATAGATTGCGTTTTTCTAGTACACAATACTCGTGAAACGGTATTATTGTTATTTTAACACGTCACTCGAAGCGTTTGCCTCGCGGTTGAAACGTTTAGCGGCCGCACATTCCGATTTTCAAACTGGACGAACGGCATGTGTACACTAAAATCAAGGTTTACGATTCGTTCCGTTATACGTGTACGCGCTCACGTATATATTATTACACATATGCCCGTTTCATCTCACGTGATTATAAACGCGCATCGCACCTTTACGATTTCCAAAGTCCGAGGCACAAGTGTACATAATGTCATTAAGATCCTTTCCGTTTGTAGCTCTTGTAATGTTGCACCATGAAAAAAAAAAAAAAAAAGCGATTTCATCCGGGAGACCCGCGGAGCTTCCATCTCTGATTCACACTTGCAAAGTACAGAGTCGCGAGACCACGGATCACGTGGGATCAGAGATTCTCCGGAAAATCGATTGCAAACGCAAGTGTTGGTGCGTATACATGTATATATTATACGTGGTAAGCCACGACTTTGGCGTTAATCTATACATGTTTTAATCGTCACCGAGAACTCCTGATTTTTCATTAGCTCGTATATTATATATATATGGCGCCGATTATACGCGTGTCGGGGGTATATAACTTTTTCTAATCAATTGGAAGGAAAACGACAACTTCAGAGAACGACGTTAATGTGTGTCTTTGACCGGAGGGTAATCGGGAAAATTGATAATCACGAAAGTGACAACGTCGGGCGAGGGAAGGAAAAATAAAATGTATCGAGGCCACCCTAACGCGCGTCTAAGCGATGCAAATTCATCCCCGTGGCTCTCTCCGATGGGCGCAAAATAATACGACGACGACGAGGTCGGTGAGAATAATTTTGCATGTATTTACATTACGGTATACACCGGAGACACTCGCTATTTATTTTCGCCTCGAGCACACCACGAGGGAGGAAAAGAGGGGGGAAACACTTCCCAAAGCATCGGCGACACGATGAGGTATATATAAACATATATAATAACGGAGAGACGTCGACGTCCTTTCGATACATTTGCAATGCAGTTCCGGTAATTAATGCGCGTACGCGCGAACTCGTCGCTCGAATATCATTTTCGCGCTTTTATTTCCTTGGAAAAACCACGAGACGCTATAATTTACCGTCGTATTTCCTTGCCTCCTTTTTTATCTAAAATATTCCAAGTACGTGATAAAGTCGATGCGGCCGGTCGTTGTCGGAGAGATGCGTAAGTACCGCAAGTGGGTCAAGATTAAACGGGTTCTCGCTGGTAAGCAGTTTTCGTCTCTGCAGGACCCATTGGACGCTTCAACCGGTTGCTCATATACATTCGTAAACACATTGCACGTTTGTCAGCGTCTCCCGTTGGGAGAAAAAAGATCCTCGGCACTGGATCTAGCTACTTTTTTTTTTTTTTTTTTTTTTTTTTTCAAACCTATATAGTAGAAAAAAGTCCCAGAGAGAGTCCGAAAAGGCACTTTTAAAGAAGCACAGAGTTGCCCGAGGAAATCTCGCTGTCGCTTTCACGTGCACAGGGTTTGATGGGTATACACGTGTAACATCTGGCCGGTATATGTGTGTATAAGCTCCGGTACTTTTAATACATATTTATGGTAACGCGCGCATGTAGCGAGCAAACGAGTAAAAGTATAATAAGAAAAGGGGTGGCTTCGTTGTAAGTCGCAGTACGGGTGTATAAGGTGGTGTAACGCGTGTGGGGAGGCTGCTGCTTACCTGTTGATGCAATATCGTCTGGATGTCTCGAGGCTGGATCCTTTTCAGAGCGAACAGCCTCTCCAGCCTTTCCCTTGCACCTCTGCAATTGTAAAAAAGAACAAAACATAATGTACGTGTTACGTGCGTCTGATTTCTTTTGTACGTCATTTTTCCCGGAGTAACTGCATGTACTGAGAAATTTACGATCCGAACAAGTGATTGATGTAGAAACGCGTGCAGTGTTGTACTACTCACTATTGCTGCACACAAAGTGGGATGTATGTATATACTTAATAATACGCGAAGTGATCGGCGATAGGCGACGCTTGTACGGTATTTGCAGTCTTTCTCTGCGAGTCTATACTAGTACACTGCCGAGAATTTTGTGACGAAATCGTCATATGAACTATTGCGTATAGACACGATAGGTACGTTTCGTTGGATCGGATTTCCGTTATTTCCGAAAAATCAGCTGGAATATAATACATCACTTATGGTTTGAAACGTCAATTACATTTATTTGATGGATCCCGATTGAATGTTGCGTCGTGGTTATTGGTTTTGCGATAAATTCGACAAAAGATTTCGAGCTTTTTTTTTTTGTAATTGGCAAATGGTTTTGGCTAAAGTTTTGAGTCGTAAAAAAAAGTTTCGCCGTAAAAACATCGGTTTCCCGGTGCTGCGTCTCTGTGTACGAAAAGAAAAAACTTGAAGCGAATGAAAAAGCGCCGTTGCACGAAAATTGAAGGATCGTTTTTATTTACTTTCCTTTTTTTTTCTTTTTTTACTTACTATCGAGCGAATCGCACACAAAACAGCCGAAGCACCGTCGAGCCGGGACTCGCGTTTGATATAAATAGCTCACGGAAAGAAAAAACAAACGTCTAAAGCATACTTTTTACGAATTACCAAAGAGTTATGAAAAAGTTCCAGGTGCAAGTAGTGGTGTACATCTGTATATACAAATGCAAACTTTGGCTGTTGGAGCGTCGACTGCTGTCGCGACGACTTATTTTCATTTTCAACTCACCGAGTAAAGAAAAGTGCCTACACGTTTAGTAAAGATCAATACGTAACGGAGACAAAACAATAACTCACTTTTCGACGGCGATGACAAAGGCGTCCTTGATTCCTACGGTGTTCGATCCATCCAGCACTTGAACAAGAAAAAAACGTTTCGTTAGCTTTGCCGATCCAAATTTTTATTTTTTACAAGCATTGTTCTTATTAGAATCACACTCAAAAACGCACTCTCAAGGGATTAGTAATTTCACAAAAAACATTTTCATTTGGGTATAGTGTCCCAGTTACCCTTTAAAAGTAGGTAAAAATGTTACCCCACGCGTATTTTCATGCTCATCGTCCATGCGGTCAGAAGTCGAAAGCTCGATACACGCGAATTAAAAATAATACATCGTGATGTTGCACATTAGCCGTGTAAGCACGAAAGTCTCTCGCGTCGAAGGATCAATTATTCCTCGCTCTGGTGGGTCTCTATTTTTGCTCCAAAAAGCCCAGTTTATATTGTGTACAAGTGGTACGAGCGGGACTTTCGCCTCGTAGAGGTCAAGGAACAATATTTTCTCTTCCGCAAAACTTGCAAGCTCCACGCCCTGGTTCTTGCATTGTTTATTGGGTCCGTGTTAGGGTGAGAATTGAAATATTTTACTTTTTTTTTTCTTTTTTTTTTTTTTTACCTTTTTCAAATCGTTTCATGCAAAGTATGCTGGTTTTTAATTTCCACGAGGTACAGATTAGAAAAAATCGTTTTTCAAGGAATAAAATGTAAAAAATTCGTGTATGTTGAAGAAATGCGAGAGAAAACCAATGCGATGCCAGTGCTGTGTCGTTGTGGAACGGTTTCAATTTTAACGGAAATCTTTTTGAATCGATAAACGGGTTTTCTCTTACATTTCTCGTTACCTACTGACATTTGAGAATTTATTGTCTCATGTCAAACACGAGCATATAACACGTCTCATCCTTTGTCAAGTCAACATATGAATTATCGATAGCTCGAAGAAAAAATTAATTTTTCGCGACCATTTTTATATGCTTGAGTACTGAAAGGAATTTTACTATGATGAAAAAACTTTTGATCCATATTCGTAAGCAACCATCCAGCACAGATCGCCGTCTTGGCTGATGACGTCACAAATATGGATGCTTGCAAAGTTTGGTAAAGATCCAGCTTAGCAAAGTATTAAAAAAGTGTCGCAGATGCTTTCTGTGCAAATTGCACAATAAGCGTGAAAAAAAAAAAAAAAGCTTTACTGTTATCATTATGATCGTCACAGCGAGGAGCTACGGTAGACTTACTATTAAAAGGAAGTTATTATTACATCGATCCTTGGCCTGATTTTTTTTATTTTAATACTTGATAAATACTTGCAATACCTGATTGTTTTGTTCTAACGAAAAATCGATAAAAAAAAAATACCACCTACATCCTGAGAATACATCGAAAGCAAGTAGTTAAAAAAAAACTGTTTTTATTAGATTAGTATAACTCATGTCGGAACAGTACAGTTAGAGATGAAAAAATAAAATTATGATTTTTATTGTGACGAAACACGCAGTTTTCTTGATTTAACGGAGATAATTCAATTTTTTTTTTTTTTGAGACAAAAAGACAACTCCCTGGATGAACTTTATTTTTAAAAACAGCCGAAATAAAACTCGAAAAACTCCTACCACTTCGAAATTGGCACTCGAGCGAGAGTTGGCTGTCTATAAATACAAATTTACATCGAACCAGTTTTTTTTTGCACATCAGTCGTAAAAATAACAATCAAGAGTAGATGTAGGTATATATACGCAACTCGTGTGACATTCACAGTAGCACTTGAAAAAACAACAAAAATAAAACACTCCAATCCTTGGAAAAAAAAAAAAAAAAAAAAAAAAATTAAAAAAAAACAAATGAAACAACACCATTCGCAGATTTGTACCATCACCGCTCGAATCACGCGATCCCCCGTTAGCCGGGCTGTCAGGTAAAAGCGCGTTCTCCTGGCGCTTAGCATCCCCATCGTCATCGTCGTCCTCGTCGATAAACTTGATGGACGAGAGATCAAAGTGCCGGGCAAGATCGGTATCGTCTTCGGGACATTTCCCATCTCCCGTCGGCTCGACGATCAACGCCGATTTCCAGGTGCGCTCGCTCAAGGTCGGCGACTTTGGCCTGCTGGGGATCCGCGATTCCGCGCTACAGCCACACCAGGAGATGCGGTGCAAGAGCGAGGAGACTCGCGAGCGGCCCCTGGGCCCTCGTCTCCTCAGCTGTAGGTCGTCAACGCTCATCTCGGGGTTATTGATTTTCCGGGGACTTATACCTTAGGCGCTGCGATTGTTATGTTTGCCACTTGGATTCTCATTTCACCGACAAACTCGATCGATACGCTCATTATATGGCTATTTATTCGTGTTCGTCGGTATAGCAGTTCTCTTAATTTTGCGTCTATCAGATTAATCACATCAATTGTCTTGATTATCCAGATACAGTAAACGTCACCTGGAATTACTAATCCAGATCCCACGTATGTATAAAGATAAACGTACAGTATTCGAATCGATAAGCCGCAGCTGCAGTTTAATTACAATTCGATTCACTGCCTCACTTGCACAGTATTAGCACACAAAAGATAATACAAATAACCTATACGTATTGTGGGTCTGATTGTCGATTCTTTATGTAACTGAGAAGAAAAAAAGAGAGGGAAAAAAAAATGATCTCACGACGTCTCAATCTTTAGGAAAAAATTCTGTCGACTCCTCGCAAAAGACGACAAAAATCACATCGAAAATCAATCGGTAAAAAACTCGCGAACCCGGGAATATCCGTAGGGAAAGAAAAGGTGGATAATATGCCGATCGATCCACAATCACCATCCGTTCGCTCCCATTGCCATTCACGAGCCATCAATCGGGTCGCACACGCGCTGCAGAGCGAAAGGAAAAACCTCCCTGCACGAGAATACACAGAACGTCGCCTTTCACGCGTCGAATAACGTGGGCGCATTAGCCATACCGATCTCTACACCTACATACGCGTTATTAAAAAAAGGAAAAAATCACTTGGCTATTGTGTTAAGAGCAACTACTTTCCCTCAGAAATGGTGCATGACAAACGTCACGTCTCAAATATACCAGACTAGCGCCTATTCAATCATACACTATAAGTGTACATATATATGTAGACGCTTTCAAACGTATACGCGAAAGCCTCGGATCCTGCTCGAATCTTCCGAGCCTCTGCTTTCTCCTCCCTTCATTCGGACGGATGGTCCGCTTGAATATTTCAAAGGGTCAGTATCGCCCACCTATATTACATGTACAGTATGTCGTATATACATAGAAGCAGCGAGTAATCGAGTCTCCTCGTTGGATTTCGAGGGATGCTATATATACGTGCATTGGCGGGACGCAAGTTTGAGATTATTAGCCCGATGCTGCGCCAGTGATGTCGGACTATATTTATCGACGCGCGCTCGATGGTTACTATATTATATACAACCCGCGATCGCTGCCTTCACGGGGTGGGTTACCGAATCCTCGAGAGGATGACCCTTGTTTTTCACTACCTCATAGTGTGGGTTAAAATTTTTAATGAAAAAAAAAAAGTCGAATTTTAAAACGGACCAACTGATGGCCCTCTTACATTGTACGGTGCATCGAAGCGCACATCGTATAGGGCTCCGTCAAACTTGACGGATCTTTTACTACACACACGTTGAAAGGGGAGGAGAAAGACTGCGTGTCGCTCGGGCCGTTTATTTATCTTATTTTCAAAGTGGGTGCGCTATGCTTATTATAGGAGCTCCCGTTGCACGCTGTATACTCGGCTCGTCTCGTTCGCGCGCGAGCTGGAATCCATGGAGCCACACGCGCGGGGTGTTTATTTCGGGCCGTATTTTGATTAACTTTGATTTGCTAAAAATATACAAAGCCACCCACCCCTCCCTTCTCTTTCACTTTCCGGCCCGACTTTCTCTCTGATGAACTATTTTTTTTTTTTTCTTTACGTTTATCTCGCTGTGCAAGTATACGTTACATTTATTACGTTGGTGTATCGGATGTGGTTATCGATTCCAACCACTTGAGCGGGACCTCTGAACTCGCACCGATCGCACCGGTGGTAAAATCTATATTCAAACATTTACGAAGCACAACCCCCCCCCCTAAAACAAAATCTTTACACCATAACGTGTACCACTCGAACGCAATGTATATTTCAAGTCCACTTGAGTTTCACGGTATGAGTACACACTGTACCGTACACTTATACAACCTGAAAAGAAAAAATTAAATCACCGCACAAGAGTAAGCAACGACAGCGCCTCGCGTCAAAAAACTTCCTCCCACATAAATATAATGTGCCCGTCAACCTTTGAGATTTTTATTTTTTATTTCGTTTGTTTGTTTGCACACTCTCTCTTTGGTTCCAATATGTACCTCTTCGCTGCATCACTTTGGGGGATGCGAAGGACACGATTTCGAAGGTGGTCCAGTGCGAGAGGATTGCTCCTTTGCAAAGTTACAAACGTAAGTTCATCACCACTGGAGAAAGAAAGAAAAAAAAAAAAAAAAAAAAAAAAAAACTCGTCGCGATTCACACTACAACGACAGCAACGGCAACACCGTTAATACCGAGCTCATACCGTCTCCATATGGCATGTATTTCCGAGGCACACGTGAGCTTACACCCGAGAGGCTACTGAGCCATCATCGTCGGCGTCGCCGTCGTCTTCTCGACTCGGGATTGCTCGCGCGTGTATGCCGGCTCAGAGCGGGCGTTTATATTTGGAAGCCGGCGCGCGACGCTAAAAAATAACCGCTGCCGGTTCAACGCACCTAAGAAGAAGAGCCGCGGGCGTATACGTATTATGTACCGCGTGTACAGGCGCTCCCCGAGAGAGAGAGAGCGGGGTAACCCATCCTTTTTTTTCTCGCCTTCGTGCCTTTGGATGGCTTTTTTTTCTCTCTCTCTCTCTATCGGTGTGCGCGTGTGTGGTGCCGATGAAAGCTCCGAGCTTGCGGGCTTTCGATTCAAAGGGCCGAGCTTTCGTCGAATAAGTACTCGCCCGTGGGAGTACGAAAAAAAAGCTCCCCGCGATACATTTGTGCGGGAATCAAATTGGATTTTTTAAATTCGTCATCGTCTCGTTGCCCTGGAGGCCTAATATTTGCTTGTGTCCTCTCAAGTCCTGCGATGTGTACAAGGAGCAACAGCGCTCTGATGCACCATAGTATCGGTTAAACAACGAGTGCTACGAATCTTTTCTTTCGGGAGGACCAAACATACGCTATATGCATCGGTTCACACCAAAGTGATAAAAATAATCAATATAACATACTTATAGATATAATGATTAACTACACGACAAGAAGGTGTATATATACGACTGAATTTTCAAATGCTCCCCGGGTGCCAGTGACACATTTCCATTTTTATTATCCTGGAGTACGTTTAAACGAAATTAGAGAGAGAGGGAAAAAAAAAGTCAGGGGATGCAAAATAAATGCCCACACGGAGGTTTTGTTTCGGATCCACGTGTGTAATATATTATATGGTACACCTGTACGTGTAACATGCGTGTACAGGTGTAATATAACGTACACGTATAGCGCCTAACGCGACTTTGCATAGTATTTAGGTAGTTCGTTAATAGTTTCTTGTTAAACAGTTGAAAAGCCCCGGGGCCGCAGAGCAGTGTGGCGTCGGACAAAAACTAATTGCCCTCCACTCTGGGCTGCTGTGTATATATATATACACGTACAGAGAAGTACTCGCGCGAACCCTATGTTATATACATGCATATACACTTCTGTTGGGGCTGAATGTTCGTACAGTCGGAGAGAGAGAGAGAGAGAGAGGTAGGCTCTCGACACGGTTACATGACAAATTAAATCAGCCCATTTGACTATGTCTGGCGCTCGGCCCTGCGTTACTTATTCGTATCAATTTCCCCACCGCCAAGCATTTTCCAGCATCGCATATACATTGCACAGCGTGTGCCCGTATACACGTCATGGGGATGGCTTCGGGTTATCATTAAGTACATGGGCATACGTGTGATTCGCTGAAATTATCGTTCGATCGAATTACCTTTTAATCGTCCCTTTCGACTGTTTGCACATGCACGAACCGATTGCCAACCGATCGCTACCGTATGTACTATACGATCCCGCGAAGTCGATAAAAAGCTTGGAATCTGCATGTGCCGTAAATTATATCCCGTGTGTTGGAAAAACAAAGGCTACGAGAAACGCTTACTTACGCGGCTGCAAAGTCACTATACGTTTCATAGATTCGCGCTTACAAGCTATACTTGGGAAAACAAATAAAAGTGCGTTATCGCTATTCGTACCTCATATATATATATATTATGTGCTATTCAGCTACAGGAGTTAGCGAAATGAGATTCGAATCATAGCCATTGATCCTCTTTCCACCCCCATACATTTATTTATAACGAGTCTCGGTTCGTGTACATATGTATTACATACGTGACGCTTTTTTGGCGCAAAGCCCGCGCAGCACGTGACCGACACAATGATGGTATATTATACCCCTTTTTTTCCACGACAGGGGATGCGATCGCAAGCGCTATACACACGTGTGAAATGTTTACGGTTACGTCGTCCCTTTTAGGTGCTTTTTCTCCTTTGCATGGGTGCATATATAGTTGAGCTTGCGTTTGGTGCAAGACGAATGTATACACCACTTTTGCGGGCTGCTTTCGGGCATTACATGTATGTACACACGCACACTCCGAATGGAAAAGGAGGAGGTTGCGAGTGAAGGGAGATGATGCTTGGAATCCCCTTTGAGAGCCGCTCTGGTGCTCATCCCGACGTTTTTCCGACACGAGGAGAATACATACATGTAGAGGGGGACGGATTTCGAAAAATGGGAAACCGATGGATGCCCCAGTGAGCGTTTCGAGTGATTTTTTGGGTTTTCCCGAGTTTTCCTTTTTTTTTTTTTTTATTCCATACTACAACCTTTTCGAGCTCCTGCCTCTTTTTCGAAAAGGATTTTTAGTTGATGATGATTCAAGAGAACCACCTGTCGTTTTGTCGTTGTTTTTATATAGTTTCGTGGTGCAGAGCACTTATTTCAATGGTAGAAAAAAAAAAAATACTTTTCGAGCTTGCGACGAATGGGATTCTGCAAAACGTGTCCGAGAATAATTGTACTCACGTTTTATTGTTGTTTGAGAGATGGAATTTTTTATTTCCCCCAGCAGTGATGGTACCAGTGGCAGAACATGATGAAGGGGCACATACGAGGGAATTTGCAAAAAATCGCCTTCACCGAGATAAATTTCAATTGTCTTTTTTATCTGTTCATTGTCTTGTTCGATGAATTTGAATAATTATCGCGATCGCCCTCAAAACTGAACCTGATACAATTTCATTGAAACGATCTTGAAATTGTAAGGATACTTTCATTTTTTTTATATCCACTTGAGCTTTTTCCGAACGGAAGTTGGCCAGAAATAAAAGAGTGTAAAAAAAACAACATGAAAAAAAAGCTCCAATGAAACCGTAGATACAGTGCGGGATGGAAAAAAAAGTAATTTTTCGCGGAATCGCTCATATTTAAGCGCACAGCTTGAAAGTGTATCTGTCCCTGATGGGACGTACGCGTGTACACCAACGTCGACATATTTACGGGCCATTCTGATGTAAAGTGCTGCGCTGCTGGCACTGTTGTTGTTGTTGGGGCCACCTCTCTAAATAATGCTCTTCGTTTTCTGCCACCGCACATACAGTACAATATAATAGACTGCAGTTACTCTCTGCACTGACGAGCCGTAATTTTGTTAGACCAAATTTGGGGAAAAAAAAAGCGGAATCTTTCCCCTTCTGTTACCGTTTTCCCTTTTTATTTTAGTCAATTACATGACATTCAGCAAAAACCAAAATTACACTTTCTCTATGATACCTTCAACAACGTGCTTTATTGCACGTGACGAAAAACAAAAAAAAAAAAAAAAACGCAATCGATGACGAAAGAAAAGCACCCATAACTGCAGTCTGGTGTAGTGAATCGATACCACGAAAGTGCATCGAGAGAGCAATCGTTTCCCTCCTGCATCCACCTATCCAGTACAAGTACACTTGTGTGCCCGTTATAAAATCACGCCGTATATATATGTATGTATACACGGGAGGCGCGACACACATCGTAAATGACAATTGTTCGGCAAACGTGGCTTCTGCGTATTATATGTGTCGGTGTCTCAAGTTCCGGTGACACGTATGCATTCTTGCCTGCTTTTGCAACTCTATACTCCTTTTATTTCATTGTTTAACGATCGGCTGCTCTCGCGGCTCTTCCGACGTCGTCGCCGTCATCATCGAGCATCAATCATTGCTCTCCTATTATTTCTTTTTTGTAGAAAAAAAAAAAAAAAAAAAAATTCCGACCCATAATAAAACAAGTTAGTCTTTAGGTGGCGGATCATTGTTTTTGTGGCGTTTGATTTAGTATAGGCAAATTGATTATAAGTGAGTATTAAGAATAAAGTATAGTAGCTACATGCTTATTCATCGGAATGTATGATATATATGCATGATGTTATGCACGCGTACAAAAGATCGAAATGGATGTTTGTATTTGTATTTGATGTACATTACGTTGTAAAAAGAAAAAAAGGCACTTCTGGGAAGCAGTCACTTGATTTTCAGCACTAAATAGCCAGACACTTGGGTGAGGAAATTTTTTAAACAAGGAGGAAAATATTTACGTAGAAACTGCACAATGTACTCGCTTCAATGCGTAAGTGCATGTGCACAAAGGTATGTAGATATATTTGTTAGGTAGGTGTAAACAAACGTAAACGTAAAAACGCTACACATATTATATACGTACCTATATATATGTGTAACGGAACATCGAGGCCAGTCACTTTGTTTTCCGTATACCAAAGTGGAGGAGGGCGCGCGAGGGGGTCGACCGGTGCCGTTGTTTTTGTTGATCGATGCGTGTATGATAATAATAAGCATCACAATAATAATGAAAAAAAATCGCTCGAACATTGACTCAATTTCGAAAGTTACGTTTCTTCCCGCGCCTATGCTGCGTTCATAAAGCACATATATACGTGCAGTGCAGCCGTGCGTGACACGTAAAAAAGAAATTTGATACTTTTTCCCCACAACGAAATGAAATTTGCATTTTGGCTTCGTTTTCATTATTCGCTTATCGGGAATATTAAACATTTGAATTGATTTTACAGGTTCTCTCATTAACGGTCAATGCATGAATTTTACGTAACAAGTATTAATGTACGAATGGCCATTTTCCATAATCTATTATCATGTAGGGTGAAAAACAAGAGCTTTAAGCACAGAGTAAAAAATAAGGAAACCAACGATGTAACAGCCAAACGAAATAGAAACACATTTTCATGGTAACCAGTAATCAACTCGGGTTACCTATCAAGATCGGCTGCGATATTAATTTTACGGGCTTTGCGTAACACAGGCTTGCCACTGTCGTCGTCGTGGCGCACGGGAGCTGTGACGAAACCCAAGCTTCTATATATGTATATACGAGGAAGTTTGCAACGAAACGATAAGGAAAAGGAACAAAAATTGGAGGGACGGACCAAACGAAACTACGCGCGTAGAAGACGTTAATTTTGGCAATAATTTGCACTGCAAATTTCGTATTTCTCGCTGCGGAAACTTTGGACGAGGACACCAACGAATTGCGACTGCCGGTGACGATTTCGAGTTTTGCATTAATTACAATAATCAAGCGCGACTCCTTCGATAGCCCATCCTTTTGGAAGTAATATATAGACCCTCGCGCTATAAGACATTAAAAACGAAAATTATCGATACATGTCCACTCCGTGGACTTTCTAAACATCACCTCCGCCCATTATAATGTACGCAGGAGCGGGGACAAGCACAAATAAATCGAGGTTCGAGTTGTCAAAAACGTGTCCGGTGAAATAACAAGCGCGTGCGGCCTCGTTGGTGTGCAAAAGGAACACGTGACTCGTACGTAACTTATCATCCCATCGTCCACGCGCGCGTGTACACGGAAGGGACGATCTGTTTCTATATTTTCAAGCGTGTATAAAAAAAGGGGGGCAGTGGGGGGCCAGAAGCCAATGCAAACATTCGCGTTGGTAAGCGATGGTTGCGAAACTACGGGACTCTATATAATATGTTACATATAGCTAGTTTGCGACCGATGAAAAGTACCCAAGTGTGTCTATAATATATAGGAGATGTTGTATCGAGAGAGAGAGAGAGACGAACGAAGAGGAGAGGAGAGAGAAATCTCGACGTCGTCTCAAAAGTGAGAAAGGCAGAGAGAGAGAGAACCAGTTTCCTAACTGTACAGCCGGCTTGCCGTGGCAGCCCGTCCCTTTCTCTTCCTCGTTCGGATGAAATTTTTTTTTCTCCCCTGCCGCCTCCTCTTTTATTTTTATCGCTACGCGGCGCGCAAAGCTTCGATCTCGTTTCCGATGTGCGCGTCTCGAAAATAATATATATACATGTATGCACACACACGCGTGTGCGTGTTCCCCTCTCGCGGTGTGTATAGATGTGTACTTATGGTCGAAAAAAAAAAAATCTTTCTCTCTCCCTTCCATATACTTGCGCTTGGACCCTTGACCCATTTTCCTTTTCAATGAGACGAAAACACTGAGCGAGAGAAATGACCGAGGCTCTTTTTCTCTTTTATTGTGGTTTTTTCTTTTCTTTTTTTTTATTTTTTTTTTCTTTTGGTGTACGTATATATAGAATAAACGTATGGAAATACGCTGATGCAATTGTACACTTTGCGCCGTAGGTGTACAGTGACCGAGATTTTTTATTTTATTCGTGAAAAAATACCACTAAAGAGGTGTTTGCTGGAGAGTCGAAAGGTACTGCAAATATTTAAGCGTAATATGCGTTGAAATTCATTAGCGATCGGTTTGTTTTAATGATGATTTAAAATCATTGCTATATAGATTGTGTTATTAAATTGCGTATATTTGTGCGCGCGAATGTTATCGCAAATAAAGATTATACTATACTATTTCCCGATTTCGCTAATCAGCGCCTGCCGGTGGAAACAAATCCTATTGCAAAATGTCGAGCGCCCGGTATTTATTTATCCGAATGATGGATTGACGATTAATCGAATTTCACACCGGCATACCTTGTATTTATGATTTTATGGAGGGATGTACCTACAATTATCTCTGCTGATGGTGAACAAATATATTTTTACGTATATGTAGGTATATGCGAGACTGCATTTCAATTGTATCGGTTTGACAATTTTCGGGACGAATGTCAATGTGTACATACAATTAATATGTCACTTCTTTATTTTAGGTCACGGAAAAAGTAAGAGTGTCCAATGAAACGATACGATAAACATATTAGGTACAACATATACAAATAGCGAGAAAAAAGATCCATAATAGCATAATATATTTTACTAATTAAATATTTGGTAAACGAAACATTTGAATAACGTGAAGCGATGATCGGTATATTTCAAGGCTCTTCCACTTTTACTGTTTGTTTGTGATAAAAATTAATCACAACATGTATATTATAAGTGTATATCTAATAGTTACGAAGCATTGCTTGAAGATAGGTATATAAGGTGCAACTACAGGGACAGAGAATTACAACGCGCTATAAAAAGTAATGAACTTTTAGTAAAATGTATCATTACCTTTTTAAAGTTATACGCTTGAAATGTCCATGTAAATGATTGAACATTTTTGAACCTCCCCCTGAATCACGCGTAAGTGGGTCACGCGCGCTCAAAGCCGCGTATAAGTATGTACAATATAAAATAAGAACCACCACCAATGTCCAAACTGCAGCGAGTAGCTTGTATATAATAGGTAAGACAAAATAACCCTTAAAGAGCCCAACGTATATGTAAGTGCACGCATGGAAACACACGTGGAAAATGAAAGTCAGCCGGTGGGGTCTCCCTTGATATCCAGGCAGGGGTGCACGTGGGCTTATAATGGACGCGTTCTAAATTATCGTAGGGCTTTCCGCGTATATGGAGCTAATAACCGGAGCAAGGAAGGAGCCAAAGAGAGCAGCGCACATCGTGTATATTACCACTGTAGGTTACACGTTGCACGCAAGTGTGTGTGTGTGTGTGTGCAGTTTATACGCGCGGGGAACAGGGAAGGTGAATGACCATCGGGTCGACGACCATTACCGCCAGCCAGTCGGCATATTGCGCTCCCTCTTACTATCTCTGGGTACACACACACACATATATATATATAAAACCTACTGTGCTATCACCAAGGTATTACATGCACATATAGCTATACCGGGTATACTTGCTGTTATGCTTTGCTAGGCTGTTTTGCATTTTTTTTTCTTCCTTCCTTTATTTCGTTTCCACTTTTTTTGGTTTTTTTTTTTTTTTTTTTTTCCAAAGCCCTTTTCGATTTGCGCGCGGAAGCAGATAAAACTGAAAATTTCGGATGAGTTTTCGAGTTTCACTAGTTTATTGCCGTTTGTGCTTTTCCCAATAGCAGGTAAATACAACTCGCACAAAAGTCATAAAAAACTCGGTATATGCGCTCTTTATTGGATTCCGAGCTTTTTTTTTCGTAAGGGGGATTTTTCAATTGACCATTCTTGGCTCCATTGACCATGTGGTCAAGTACACGGGGAAAAATGAAAAATTCACCTTGTCTCGAAACATTTTTGGCCCAACGACAAATGATTGACAAACAAAGCAATGTCAGTACTCGGCGCGATCATGTGACCGTAGATTTAATTGTTCCGATTATTTTTTTGGTGCACGTGCACTTGAAATTAGAGTACAACATACCCGTTCACTTTTGCGTAGTACGCGTGATTTGTATTAGCGATTGGTGGGTATTTAGTACCTTATCTCATTAGCATCGATAACAGGCGCTGTGGATGAATTTATTAATGACTTTTTATTCCCAATATCATCGTGATAAACTTGATTGACGATGCTGGATGCTCTTCAAGTTCCACAGGTTTCGCATCGATCGAATCTGAGATCAACGATTTCTGCATCGGTCAAAATATTTTTATCATTATCACTATAAATATACACATATATATATTTTTTTTGACGTTTCCAAACAACAACCTTGTCGTGTGTACGTGGGTGCACGCGACAAGAAATTCATTTATCTTTCAGCAAGTTATCTCTGCGAGAAACGCGATTGAATTTGATCGCGTAGATGGACAAATAAGCCCCGAGTGCAACCACGCGGTGAGTAATTGGCCAAAGCAGCGGTATTCCAATTTAGTGTATTAGCATCGATAGCCGAGGGTAGTCCAGTAAAGGTTTTTTGCGTTTCTTTCTCGTATAGACCGGAAAAAGGAGGTGACCCGCGAAAGACCGATAAGATGCTCGACGCGCGCGAGAATCGAGCTGCAAAACGTAATCCAGGCAGGGATTTCAGAGATCCCGACTAATGACACATATACCGTGAGCGCGACAATTTTTCCAATAAATAGCAGTCGGCCACCCGAGTTTCGCGCACACGCGCACTTTTTGCCGGACTCGTTTCGCTCGGGCGACAAAGTCCCGCGAAAATGAGGTGCCACCTACTCAGGATCGCCCTGGTGCTTGTCTTCTTCGGTGCAACTAGCTGTGGCAACGTGGAGGCTCCCACGGACGTTGCGTAAGTTTATCAAGTATATTTTTGCCCATCACGGCTCTGCGGTTCCTCGAATAGTGGAATTTGTTTGCGACAGGGGCACCTATGCCAATGCCACGCGAGAAATCATCTACCAGGTGAACGTCGATAGTTACGTCGACGAATGGATCAGGTCCATGGGGCCATCGTCGCCGTTGAAAAAGCCACTGGACATAGACGACGTGCTAAGATCGATAGCCAAAAGCGTGAGTACTTTGACGGAAATTAATTTTGTGCTGACGTGTACGGTAATGAATAATGTTGGCAGATCCATTTGGTGTTGGACAAAGGGAAGCTGAGAGACTTGAAGAACGTACGACGAACCGGTGATTGCGTTACTTTGTACAGGAGGAGGGTCATAACATTGATCTTGAATTTGGGATGGGACCACATCGGAGTGAGTATTTTGTATCTATACATGATTTTTTTTTTTTTTTTTTTTTTTTTTTTTTATTAGCCATTGAGGCTGCAGCGTAGTTGTTTATCACGAAAGTGTTGTTCAACGCGACAGTGACAAATTATTCCGTTGATATGAATTGTCGGAAACGGTTATCTGTGAATTGAGACTCAATTATAATTAATTATATCTCAACGACGCGTTTCAGTTCGATTACCAGTACTCGATCGAATTTTTGCTCGTCAAGAGGACTGGCCTGCTAGTTGGTGACATTCGGAATCTAAAAGTAAACGTTGCCCTTGATTTGGACTTTGCAACGTACGAGGCAAGATTGAGAAGACTACACTTCGTCCACGCGGGGTAATTAATAGCAAAGACAAAAAAAAAGACTCGACCACACGAAATGTTGCTAGAAAAAAAAAACCTTTTGCAGGTCAACCCAACTAAAGCTCAAAGGTCATCCAATGGACTGGCTGTACAATTTCATCATCAGAACTATGACGACGGTTTTTAAGGGTGTGGTCGTCAAGTCGATGGAATCAGAGGCCATTAAAATGGTTCAGCGACGAATCGACGAACTGAACAATATTTTAGGGAAAAGTGGAGGGCCTCGCTTCAAGTTTGTTAATACGATTCCTCAACATCAGGAACATCCTTCGATTGCACGAAAGTGAATCTTATGTTTGTAATGATACTGCGACCAAAGAATCATCACATTCACTAGCGAATTTAGGAGCTACTTTCGCAATGTTGATGCGGAGTGGAAGGTATATAAGTAAGGGTTTGATTATCCTTTTTTAATAAAATAACCTTGTCTTCGACGATTTAACATAAGATATCATGTTGAGCTTGAAAAATGTTTGCAATTATATTTTGTTGCTCATGATGTAATTCAAAGAGGCTTTGACATTTTTCAATTATTTTGTCACTTGATTTTGTTTAATGGTAGTTTTCCTACGAGTTTGAAAAGTCTCTATTTGCGAACCGAGAGGTTTGCGGCCCGAGCCGAAGGCGAGGTCCGTAACGAGGTTCGTAAAGGAGACTTTTCGAACGAGTTCCGGAAAACTGCTTTTTCGCCCGAGGAAGTACCAGCCTCCCAAAACCACCCGAGGGCGGAAAACTGTTTTTTCGCCCGAGGAAGTACCAGCCTCCCAAAACCACCCGAGGGCGGAAAATTTGTTTTCTGTCTATCAAAGAGAAGTTTGGTAGACGACGACTTCTATGCAGGTTCATTATTCGATCTCACCGAAATTTTGCTCATAGGGTGGGTACTAGTATAATAACACAACAATGAGTAAATATTGCAATGCGTACTTATAACACATAAGATTAGCGAAGTGACCATGGAAAAAAAAAAAAAACTTTATTATTCATACGCAATTAACGTGGATTTATTTTGTAAATCAAAATATATTGTAGTCGAATTTCTGCCAAAAAATGATTGTTGTGTCCTCGTCTCGAGTAACCCCCGTTGATCGGAACTAAAATTATTTCGATAAATTTTGACTCTACCCAGCTTATACGCGACTTTAAAGTACCACTTTGTGATTGTTCAAGCGAAGCAATTCCCATTCTATACGCGTATGTACGTGTGCACAGCAAACAATTGTTTTGACGATGGAGTTGCCCAGCGACGAATCGCGAACCCATAAACCGATACTATCCTCGTGCGCAGTGTATACATGTGATGTTACTCGTATAAAGATACCTGCTCTTGTACTTACTTTACTCGAGACTTTACTTATGCACACTATACCCGTGCACCCTATATACACCATAATGAGATCAAGAGCATACATGGGCGAGGGATCAAGGGAACTTCCACTCTGGCATTACCCGCACCGACCGCCAGAGAAGCACACAGTATCTCTTAATTCCTTCGAAAACTATACCATGTATATAATATAAGCGGACTCGAGAGACAAGTAGATACTTCCCAACGTGCGCGCATTTGGAAATAAAAACTTTGCCCCGTACATGTGTACGTACTTATAAAATGAGGATTCCTATATCCGTGCACATCTCTTTGCTCGAGTTTATTCTTACTTCGTTCTCTGGAAATAACTATATAACATTGCGTGAGTATATATATTATGTACTTGCGTAGTTGGAAGCGCGACGCGGCACGTGCGATAAAACTCATTCCTTGCTCGTTTGCCGATTCAATTAAGTAAGGATACAGACGCCAAATTTTGAGCTCCAGTCGATACGTTGTATACTAAAAAAATCGGAAAATCGTATAACTTTTAACTAAAATGTTAATTTGATACGTGTATATGTATACGAAAAAAAAAAAAAAAAATCACTCGATCGGCAATCGGTAACAAAAAAGTCCCTCCCGATGAATCGAAAACCACCAGCGGAGGAAAAAATAGAGACAGCTGCCCATCGGAAGTAAGTTCCTGCACTTCCCCTTCCCCGCTTGCGCGCAATGGTTCCGCTCTAGCGTCACATCCTCTCTGCTCCCGCGACGCGCATCGTATAAGCTCGTGCACGCGTGCATACCCTTCCTCTACGTACATATATTTATACACACGCGTTGAAAAAATGCACGAGCTGGACATTTCATTCTGCTGACCTGCGGAGCTCGGGGAAATTGAAGTTGGCTCTGAAGGAATGTTTTTTTTTTTTTTTTTTCGAAAAGACCGAATGTGTGTGTATATATATATATATATATATTGCGAGTCGAGTTTAGAGCGCAGCTATGCAAGGGGGTGGGGGAGGGAGTTTAATTGTTTCGGCGATACGACGGGCACAATGGAGTGCAAAGTTTTAGGCGCGATATAACGCTTATACGGGGAGCTAATGGATAGCGGAAACAAGTTGTTGCCGCGGCCTGATTCTCGTCAACGGGCATGGGAAATCGGTGCTTATTTGTTTTCGTGCACTGTTAGCATCACGACAATGTACAGGTGGAATCAAAGATTACGTCATTTCGAGGCTCGTGGCGCGTTACGTAACCGTAAAAATTCACGGAGCTCGAGTCGATCGGCGGGAGAGTTTCAAGCCCTTCGAGTTTCGTGCATAAAGTGTTGCGTTAAATCGAGCAAAGTGCCCCACGACTCTATCGCTCGCGCGTGTGGAGTAAATGTGCGTACACGCGGGGCGATCTAAAAGCAATTATCGCGGACTCGGCGTTTTTTTCCCCCATGCACTTTAGCTCGACTGCTCTTGTGCCATTAAATTCTCTGTCGCGCCCTTCTTTTTCCCCCCGAAATGAATTATCATCGCTCGGGTGTCTATTAACCGGATCTACTCGTTTATTCAACAATTTCGACCGAACTGGACTTGTTACTAATATTTTTTTTGTCCTTCGTTTCAAACAAATTTAATAAACAACTCGCCAGCGTTTCGGAAGAAAAAAAACCAAAATGTCCTATCGGAATGCCACCGAGATGAATTATTCAATCGCGTTGCGCATTACATACGTATCTTGATTACCCTATCTCCGAACGATGCTGCTTATGCATTTTTTTTTTTTTTTACATTTGTACACGTAGTGCATATACGCGCGATACAGCTATGAGACGCGAATAACGTGGTGGTATGCACGTGGGTATGTATATAGCCTTTCACATTTCAAGGGCCGAGGTAATATAAAAAAACACGCTCTGTGTGCTCCTCGTTTTTGCTCGCGTGTGGTTAATATAATAGCGAGAATCGGGAAAAATAAAATTGCGCTATTCGCGTAATCATCGATCGAAATTCCCCGCATCGATTTAAACGCGTGTGTCGCGCTCATGACTATATTTATATTATTGTGGATACGTAAAGGTAATGCAATATGTTTCGCGGCGACAAACGGATCGTAGTGTTTCAAAGGCCTTGCCTTAAAAAGAAAAAAAAACTATTGGTGATCAAAACGTTAAAGTGAGTCACGTGGCTGTGTGTATTAACTGAAGAAAAAAAAAACAATGCTTTTGTTACACAAATTATCGAGAGATCGTATACCTATGCGATAATGTAATACGGAAAAGCAAAACTTGTCATTCGCGAGCTGTTACGGAGCAGCGACGTTCCATAGGCATGAAAACGAAAGAAAGAAACAAGAAAAAACAATTACTCGCTTCTCTTTTCCGTCACGTGAATATAAATATGTACTGTACTATTTTTGCAACGAAACATTACACACGTAGGTATGCGAGCGGCTATCGCAAAACCGTTCGGCTATACTGTACATTATAGCCATTATTGCCACCGCGTATATGTTGCATATTGCTCGTACAAGCGCGCACTTTCGAAATTCCTTTCTGGTGTAAAATGTTCGTACCCAAAGGAGACGCATCGGCTCTGAACATAAGATAGAACACCCGCGCGTATCCTATACGACAGATATTGAAAGAAAGCACTGTATATGTATACGAAGTGAGATGATACACCGCGATAACATTAGACGTCTCCTCGTTTAAAGTTGAATTTCAAGCGAGCGCTCGACGATAAATTCAAGCACCAGCGAATAAATTGCATCAGATGCGTCGCTAAACACCCGATGTATATATACATAATGTTGTACACCCCATGTGTATATGTATAGGTACGGATATAACGTGTGTGTATCGTGCAAAAATATTTTAACGGGTTGTACACGCCATATGTATGTGTCGAGCGTGTGGGTATTAGAACTCGCGCGAGTATTTTTGCTGATTAGAGGGAAAAGGGGAAAAAAGAAAAGTGAACGCACGCGCGTGGAGTGAAGGAAGTTACGTGGATATGAAATTGAATATTTGTCGCGGCGCGTCTGGTAAAATTATACGGCACGGTGTGCGCGAAGGGACCACCGAAGAATATTTTGTTGTTGGGTTTTCCGTGAAATCGAGTTTTCGTAACAGGCTCTTCCGAGATGACAACGAAAATAACAGGTATAGGCGCGTGTGTGGCTTCGTCGACTAAGTGGGACGAGTATAAGTGTCGGGCAGACCTGTGGTATCGAGTTTCCATCGAGATTTAATCAAAATTTAAAAAGTGCTCCTTTTTTCCTAGAAGTTGTAAAATAATCTGCATGGAAGTGCTGTTAAAAAAAAAAAAAAAAAAGATAAAAGATAAAAAATTTCGTTCAATAATGACTAATATTTTGGTTCAAACAAATTAATTAAATGCTTAACGGTGCCAAATTATAAAATATTCAAAACGTTTTATTTCAAACAAAAAAATTTAATCCCTGCGCAATTTTTCATACGTATTTTTGATGCTTTCTTTTTTAACGCTTTATTAGTCGTACGAAATAATGTATTTAAAAATTCGTTTTAAATTAATTAACAAGGACAACGCTACGCACAGTTGCGTTTGACTTGAATAATTAAAACCTTTTAAGTATTTCGTTTGCAAAAAAATTGTTAATTCTTCTGAAACATACCCACTACGATTCTACTCACTTGCACGATAAGTGCGTGCACCTATACAGAGGAATTCCAAAACAGCGATCGAATCGTTTTGCATCCCAACGCAATGAATCAGCCGTTTAATCAGTCACCGCTGGCGTTTGAATTATTTCCGTTCCAATCGAGTAGAAAACATTTGCCGATCTGAGATACCTGAGCGTCGCGCGATTCACGCACGAGGTACGTTAATTATAAAACAACTGCGCGGAGGTGAGCGCGAAAATCGTTCAGCATCCATATGTATATAGCCGGATGTCATTGCACTTCACGGCAATCGAGTAGATACATCCACGGACCCCCCCCCCCCTGTAAGGATGCACGTACACGTGCATACTCAACTTTCGACCTCACTTGCACCTTGAACCTTTTCAATCCACACCCACGTTTCGGTGCATTGAGGACAAAAGCGACAAAATTAAAAAAATTCGTATACGACATAACGCCCAGCACGTGAATACCAGGCTTGTAACATATATGTTATACTCGGTCGTGGTGTAGAAGAGTCGGGCGCAGGCAGCACTCTCACTTTGCGAATATCTTGCGCAACCGAGCACAGAACCCACACATGCGTCCCTAGATAGAGCAAACGTGTACACACACACACACACACACACCAACACTCTGTGCTCTTATACTCGCGCAGCATCTGCCCCCGGGCCTGCTCCGCTCGACACAGGCGCACAGATCGGTTTGCAAAAAAGTGCACCCACGGAGAGGAGCGCATCCTCCTACCTATATATTTATTTCATTCTTCGTTCCGCCATCGTCTCCCGTGCTGTGCAGCATCCTCGCTCGGTCCAAAATCGGTGCTCGCACGGAAGATCGGAAAATTGTCGTCTCCCTCTTTATTTTTTTCTTTGCTTCAAATTTTATCATCAACACTGTACGGGTCGCGCAACGCACCGACAACAGCTACCCATGCCATTATCGCACGTGCGTGTGCTCTACGAGCTGCTTTCACTTCTTCCACGCACGCACGCACAATTCGAGTGCCACACTATATGTGGGCGCTCTTTTTATTTGTTGATTAATTATTTTTCCGTGACGTTTCACCAAATCGTCTCCGCGATTCTTCCTCACGGCATTCGACGAAGACAGCTCGCGCACTTGGTTCGTGCCGATTTCGATGATCGGTAACTACACGTAACGGGGCACACTTTGCGCGGTCTAAAAATAAATGAAAAAAAAAAAAAAAAACAGGGGGTTGATGATGCACGCGTATGTTTTCAAGCACCCACCACGCAGGAGGGGAATCGCGCGGGAGAACGCCAACACGCACCGAGACGAGAGATAAAAAGAGAGAGAGAGAGAGCGCGAAGCACCGTGAAAAAGATCGGGAAGCAAACTGACACGTATGTAGCCAGGAGCAGAGGCCTTACCTGTGCCTCCGCGTATTATACAAGCTGGAGCCTCGTGCCGGCCCTCTCTCTCTCTCTGTCTTATTTACCTGGTGTGGCTTGTATCCACGCTCTTTTCTCCTTCTCTCTTTTACTCCTGGCGTTCGCCCGGCTATATACATTCGCTCCTCCTCCACCAACAGCCATATATACGTCCGACGGTCTGTCTCACTCGCGCCTGTTACTACTTATACCTCGGTTTGTGCGCCAATGCAGGAGCAACCGAGAGAGGACGATAGACCTGGCACACGATACATAGATATAATCATTACCTGGGGAACGGACCTACCGACCGTTGCCGATTCGTTGCTGCTCCCTAGCGTTTTGTTTCATCGAATTTACTCTGCTTTTTTTCATCAAGTGGACTCTTCTTTGTTTAATTATTATTGTCGCCTAGAGTTGAATGGGAACGAAAAAGCGGGTGATTGGACGTTGATCGATTTATCATGGGAACGGTGAGCGCTTCGAGCTTCCTTACCGATCGAGCCGCAATATAATGTATCGTCAAAGAGATATACATATGTATATAAGCTTTGAGTAACGTCATCGTGGCTGATTTTTTTCTTTTTTTTTTGTTCACTCATACGCAGCCGATCCTCTTTTGTCGCACGAGATATTGGACGCCGGATGACAAAACGCGCAAAATCCGGCTTTACGCGTGTACACACGGCAAAAGATTACCCGCAGGCATTGTACTCGAAAGCGCCCGATACATCGTAAAGTCCGTCGTGTGTTTGTCGCGCAAACTCAAATCTCATAAGTCACCCCCCCCCCCTCCGTGGGAGGAGGAAAAAAACTTTTGCTGCTATCTCGGACGAAGCATACATACAATGGGAAACGCGTGCTTTTGCAAAATAAATACGTATCTCGTTAACAGGGCGCGCAGGATGTACCAAGGGGTATCGTGTACTTTTGAAAAAAGAACAACTTTTTCTCTTTCCCCTTCTTGTTATTAAAAATTACTCGGCAAGAAAGTTTATTTGTGCGTACATGCAATACACTCGGTGGGCTCGGAGAGGTGAGTTCTGAATTCATTTACCTTCCAGCTCGCCAAAGAGTTCAAAAGAAGGTGAAAACTCAAAGGGGAAGCTGAAACGCATTGCATGAAATGTGCGCTCCGAAGTGTAAAGTTTCTGAAAAAGGCGTAGAGTCCCGTCGTTTGCCTAATTGAATCCCCGCCAAAACATTCGGCAGCGCCGCGAAGCCAGTTGTTTCCTCGGGTCGGAAAATGCTTTAGGGGGGCAGAGTCAGGAGTCGCTTCTTCCACTCGAGCTTCGCTTAAACACGAAAAGGCTCTCGCGAGCCGAGTTTAAAACTTTTGCAAGGGGGGGGGGGAAGAGAAAAGGAGAAGGGCTCCTCGACGACGGGGATGAGACATCCCTAGGTACGGCTCGAGCGATCGAAGGCTCGGAAAAGGAGTTGGTGTTTCTTATTTTGAGCCATCGGAACCACCCACGGGTTTTTGTGCTCGCGTCAGCTCGCGATATTGGTGAAATATGTGATGTGTATCGATCCCCACGTGGAAAACAGACGGCTGACGAGCGTCCGGGCAAGTCACGGAGTTGCAATAACACTTAAAAAGTTTCGCGTCGAGCGACAGCGAGTCTTTGCCAACTTTCACTCCCCGAGCGGGGGGCATGAGTTTTTGGCCATAAAAATTCATCAGCTCGTTAGCTTTCGACTTCCTGCGACGATGCGTAAAAAAAAAAAAAAAAAAATTCTACCGTGTTACTCTACGGTATACTCATGCAACGGTGCACATAACATGTTAAAGCCATACCCATTTTGTTGCCGCTCCTCCGCTTGACCCGCAGACATATCGTCCTGGATTTAATGCACTGCAACAGACAAAGGCCATCGATCGGTACATCAGGTAAAACACACACCTCCGCTCGTCCCATCTCCAGACACTCTTTCTCTTTTTTCCGAACCAATGCACAGCTGGAATTCTTCCAGATGACGGGTAATTTCCCCCCCCCCCCCGAACAAACGGTATGCAGGTATACGCAAAATAATAAAAAAAGGACCCAAGCTAGACGGGTGCCCTGCTTTTTCTTTTTCCAAGCAAATTATCGCGACTGGAGCTCGGCCAAGGCCCCCTTCCATAATACGTGCACGAGGTGTACTACGCGGATATCGAAGTTTAAACGCAAAGTTTCGAATTTGGTTAAAAGAGTAGCCGTTTTGGATGAAAATCAAGAAGCTCGTAATTTTGTTTTGCAAATATAAAAACAAAAGGGCATTCTTACTCACCTGGTGTATGTGTTTAATGACTTCCTCGTAGGTCGCGTTCTCGAGGGTCCGACCGTTGATCTCGAGAATCTCGTCACCGACCTCCAAGTTGTCGCCATTGTCGGCCGGCGAGCCTGTCCCAAAACACAGGTTACGATCCATTAATTTAATGAGCACATGTATTAAATACACGATTTATGGTGCAGCGAATGAAAAAGAGTTCCTCGAGGCGTCGAGGTGAACATTTTTAATTAAAAACGCCCTGTGGTGCATACATACAGAATGGACGTATATACCTCGGCAACACATTGGCATTATTATGCAACCCCATTGTATATTCGCGCGCAAACGAGGTCCTGTCGAACTCGAAAATGAAAAATGGCCCGACTAGAGTGAGACGCGCTTTAATTCATCAAAAAATGTCGACATCGATGGGCTATGGATTCGCGTTTCTGGGCTGCGCGTCAAAAATTCATCCGACCGGACCAGAAGAGCTTTTCGGGAGTCCTTCGGTATGAGAGCGCTACTGGGCCATCCTTGCATGGTATAGGAAAAAAAGACACTGTAGCTCGAGCTCTGTACACAAGGGAATACTCCTGAGCGGCTTAAAAAAAAAAAAAGATGGGGGGAGGAGGGCTTTATTATCTTGACGCTCTATTCATTGGAGGGAAAAACCGCATACCCGAAGAGCGGAATAAAAGCACGGCCAACACGAGGGAGTGGAATGCGGTTCCTCTCACGGCGCGGAGCGATCGTGCGCGACTTATCTTAGAAATTTCCTCATTTCCCGGCTATGAAATTTTACACGCGGAACATTCCGGCTGAGCATATGCGGGTGGAAACTATAAGGGGTTGTAAGGTGTATCGGTGGAAGGGAAGAAAAGGGGTATAAGGGTCAATTTTTTTTTTTTTTTTTTTTTTTTTTTTTTTTTTTTTNCATAAGATATCATGTTGAGCTTGAAAAATGTTTGCAATTATATTTTGTTGCTCATGATGTAATTCAAAGAGGCTTTGACATTTTTCAATTATTTTGTCACTTGATTTTGTTTAATGGTAGTTTTCCTACGAGTTTGAAAAGTCTCTATTTTTATTTCGTTTCCACTTTTTTTGGTTTTTTTTTTTTTTTTTTTTTTTTTTTTGTTTTAATTCTTTTTTTTTTTTTTTTGGGACTCGTTGATCCGGGAATTGTAACATTGTAAAAGTATGCTGATTTTTGTACATTTGAAACCTCTTTTTTAATTCTTCCGTGTCAATGAAGGAGATAAGTTTTAAAAAAGAAACATTTTTTGTGCAAAAAGGTATTTAAGAAACGTCTTCACTGTTACTTTAAAAATTTAATTAAGTAGAAACGACAAAAATAAAAAATTTCTTTCAAGGGCGAAAATCAGTAGTAAGTGCCCGGTTTTGGTCAGACATGCATCGGCCGGCAGCTAAAAAGCCGAGTGATGCATTTCTATATACGTGGACAAATTGTTTAATAAAAATCCCTAGCGGTTTCTTTAAAAAGTACATATATTTTTCTCAACCTCGTAAAAATAATGATGTGATACAGGGTTGGGTACTCTTGGCTCTTGCGCAAACTTTTTTAATACATCAAATCCAACACTGCTACCACTTGGAAACGCATAAATATCAACAGTTTCAAAAAACCACGTAACTTTTCAAATTAATGAAATGCCTCTCTCAAACGCGTTCTATTTACACTTGCATACGTCAAAGGAAGCGAATATAAAATTCAGTGTACATGATGAAGAGCTTCAAACCTCATATTTTTTTGCTGTAATTACTTTGAGTGAATTCTTAGCATCATGACAAAGAAAAAAAAAAAAAAAAATAAAAAAACAAAAAAAAAAAAAAAAAAAAAAAAAAAAAAAAAAAAAAAAAAAAAACGCAATCGATGACGAAAGAAAAGCACCCATAACTGCAGTCTGGTGTAGTGAATCGATACCACGAAAGTGCATCGAGAGAGCAATCGTTTCCCTCCTGCATCCACCTATCCAGTACAAGTACACTTGTGTGCCCGTTATAAANAAAAAAAAAAAAAAAAAAAAAAAAAAAAAAAAAAAAAAAAAAAAAAAAAAAAGCTTCGGAAAACATTTTCCGCGCACAAATTACTTCCATATCAATGCTGGCCGTGGCTTCAAAACCCATCCCAGTCGAATTTCCCCTCGTTACTTTAACCCCCAAAATTCTCGTGCCATGCATAATTCAAACTTACTCCTCAAACGAGCGGCGCGCTCGTGCAGCTTACGTACATACTTCACGTAAATAACCAACTTTGGACTCGAAACTTTCAACTCGACCGCGACCGCGGCCACGATTTTTCTCACGCGTATAATCACCCCACACCTCCTCCTCCTCCTCCTGGTTTTAAGCCGAGCATAAAAAAAAGGACTATTATTTAATCATCCTCCGTAACCGCGAGCAAGAGGGCAGGCATATACTCCCGTATTTTTTCCTGTTTATTCAAATTTATTCTGGCCGGGTATTTTTAATTTGCACGGAGAAATATTAAATTACACCCCCACCACGGGCACATTTGCACTTTTAATTTCAATGAAGAAAAGAAGAGGAAAAAAAAAAATAAAAAAACAAAATGAAGCAAGACTCGTTAACGGTATGAAAAAAAAAAAAAAACGCGGTAACTCATTAAGCCTCGCAATCAGCTCGGGGGGGGGGGGGGTCGCGCAATTCAAAGTTTATAGAGAGCAAAACAAGCTCCCGCGCGCGTTCACACGCAAAACAACGTGAGCACGAGAGGTGGTGTATCGAAAACGGCAAATAATCAGCGCCCAACCGTGAAGAGAACCTACACCTGGTTAGTGTACCCATCCGCCCCATTGCACTGCGCCGGACAATCAAGCTGTACAGCGTATGTGTATACGGATCGATATCCCTTGGGTTGTGGTGGGTGACTGAGAGGAAGGAAAAAAAAAAAAAGAGACGCGGGACATTGCGCAGGCAGCCGGAAAAACGGGATCCAGGGTCCAAATGGAAAATAAGTCTATGTCTATGGTATACGTAGCTGTGTTGCGCCGAGCGTATATATATATATACGGGGGAAAATAAAAATAGGGCAGCGTTTAAGAGGTAACTGGGCTCTTTTCGTAATGCCCCGGTGTTGCCCGCGAGAACCTCCGGCTCTGATTTTTTTAAAGGGGATGTATCGAGCGTGCGGGTGTTTTATTGGTTCGAGGTTGGAAAAAATATTTTTTTATAAAGAAAAGCTCAAAAATCAACGCGTGATCGAAACCAAGAGAGAAGTGGGGCGTTGGGGTGGAAATTCGGAAATTAAACAGTGTCCAAGCTATACTCGTGTAGGTGTATGTAACACAATAGTTGTGCACCGAGTTCGTTTAATCTTCCGGTGGTCGGTCATCAAAAGCTCCAAGTACTTGATGAACGGAACAATTCGCTTTGAGCGCCCGAGAGGGGCGGGGACGGTGCGAGTCAATAGAGAGGGCAGTTTTAAGCCGCCCATATATGTATACGTGCATGTAACACTCGTATAGT
Organism: Copidosoma floridanum; assembly: GCF_000648655.2. The sequence goes on from NW_019379674.1 coordinate 4,545,982, forward strand.
TGCGTTAAATAATACAGGGGAATCATTTAACGTGGTAATGAGAGAGCAGCGGCGAGAGACGGGATCGAGCTTGCGAAAAGTTAGGTTGATATTGAAAATCCAATTGTTACGGGTTCACGGAAAATTAGATTGGTTTTTAATCGTGAGATTACAACGCTGCGGTCGTTATGGGTGAGTTATGGAATTTCTGAGGTAAACTAAGCTTAAGCAGATGATTTCAGTAGAGCAAATTTCTTTTGCCCTTACATGAATCTTAAATAATTGAATCTACGTTAATAACTGCTTTTCCAATTGTCAAAAGATGTATATTTTTAGATCTACAACCTTTGCACCGATATGCCGTGGAATGTCAAATATAGTTGAAAGTGGATGTTGTAAAAACAAGTTTCATTGTCATGAGATTTTTTTAAGTTACAAATTGCTTGCGCAACAAAAATGGGTTCAAAGTTTTATACTTTTGAGATGTACAACTTTTCGCGACAATGTTTGCAGGGGTCTGAAACCATACCGTTAAATGTATGCGCTATAAACAGAATTCCTAATAACTGGACTTTAAATCATCTGATTAAATGAAAACAAAATTGTACCTATAAAATAAGAGCTTAATCAAATGGAAAAACTCCTTGGAATGGTCTATTAAATTTGTTGTTTCCATAAACCCAGTGTTGCAATTTATTTCAGTTGGCTACGCTTTTTGCCGCAACGAGAATACAAGGCACTCCTGTAGATGGTCGTATGCCCAAAAGCGAAAAAAAAGAAATCAATTACTCTCGCGCCATCGAAAAATAACAAATCTGCACGTTATTGGACCGAAAAAGGTGGATGAGAATTTTTTGAAATCTGTCAGAAGTAATGCACCGGTGAACTTGACACAAGGGACAGAGTAAGAAAAAAAAGCACCTCTAAGCTGGAGTAAAGTGACAGGGAGGATATTTTTCTCGATCGAAAACAGTTGGAGTTTTAATTACTGTGCGTGTGTCGTCGTCACCTAAAAGAGAGAGAGAGAGAGGGGGAGGAAAATATCATCAAAAAGAAGTCGGAGGAAGGAGGTCGAGCGTGCACTGCAAAGAGCCCGGCAACATAGAACGGAGCGAGAGCAGGAAATCCTTCGGACGCGAACAACGACTCCGAACAATACGAGGAATCGTCCCTAGGCTGCGCCCTGAGCTTCTCCCTTTTTTTTCTCTCCCTCTCTCTACTTTTACAAGAGCAGGGCCGCCGCCCACCTTTTCCTCTTTCTTCTCGTTCTTCTCCTTTGCACTGAGAGGAGTGTGATAGAGAGAGAGAGAGAGGGGGGGGGGGACGAAGGCAAGAAAGAATAAAAAGGATTTAATGATATCCTCGCGTTGAGAGAAATAGAAGGGACCAAGAGTGGAGGAGGCGTCACTCGGCGTGGGAGAGGAAGAAATCACTTTGGAGATTTCCGGGTTTAATCGAAGCGCCGGCTTTGCGCGTAAATTATTGTCCCACCGGATTGATCTTTCGCGTGGGATTCCCAGGTATATTTTCCTATACAATCGCTCACACCTAGGGATGTATTAAACACCGAAATGATATATCATTTTATAAATAAATACGAACAAAGGCCACCAACAACAGAGATAGAAGTAACCACGTGCTTATAAAACAAAAGATGCGCTCGCACGTACACTCACCGTAGAGCTTCATCTTGCCGGCGTGGTTCATCAATATGATGATGTAGCCACCGAGGTCGACCATTTTTCCGCTGTGCCTCGAAGCAGAGGTGCCAATACACGAGGGTAAGCGTTAAATGCAATACAGAAGTGACAGTGGGAACCGGGTGTCCTTGGCCGTTCTTCTCTTCGCCGGCTTCTTCATCGTGGCGTAGCTGTGAACATCGCTGTGAAGTAAAGGGGTTGTGCGGGGGGCCGGCCAGCCGAGGGCCACTTGCCGGCACTACATCTTCCGCGGCACCTCGACCGCGTTTCTGATGTTTTGCTATGGCCTAGCTCGGCTCAATTGGACGATGGATTTTTGTTTCTGGAGCGCTGCTGCCGGCGATCGGGTGGAAGCTGGTGCTCGGACGCGGTCGACGAGCTGAGGTCGGGGCTCGGCATCGTCAGCTGCAGCGCCTTCGCTTCGTCCATTGTTGGCTCTGAAAATGAAAAAAAAAAAAAAAAAAATAGAAATGTTTATTTTTCCCTCTTCTCATCTTCAGTGGTACCAATTGATCGGTATTGTTATTCTTTCGAACGAAAAATGCAAAGGTTTATCGATCTCACGGAGACCAGCTCGTATATTCAAAACACGTGCGTCGTGCACTAAATCAGTAGAAAAGGTAAACGGTATGGTCGGACGGGCTGTTTTCTACTGAACGGGCAGTCGTACCTACACACGTATAGGTATATCTGTATACGGGCGCATGAAAATCGAGAGCGGCATTCATTTTCCCGGGGAAAAGCATTTTCAATTTTCTTAATAAACCGGGAGAGAGAGAAATATGGTTCAATTTCAAATTTTGCCACGCTAATACCGTGTGTACCTAGTATTTCTCGCGTGTACAGCGAGCGAAATAGTTTCTCTCTCTTTTTTTTTTTTTTTTTTTCTTTTTTCATTTAAGAGCAGAGAGAGCATCTAATGGAAAGTTATAGACGTGCATCGCGTCATCCGATCACGTAACTTTCCGCATTGTTGCATGGTAACCGTGGCTTAATTGAATTCATACGACGTCATGTGGTGCGTCGTTCCGGTCTCCCCGAGATTAATACACCACACCGTATAGGATGCATAATTTTACTTTGACAGTGCAGCGCTTCGGACGAGCGTATCCGTGGGGTATTTTTTGTTATAACTTTTCTCGTTTTTTCGTTGTTATGCCTAAAAAATGGTCCGCAAAAGTCTCGGCTTCGAGAGCCAGTCTTGGACTACCGTGGTAAGAAAAAAAAAAAAAAAAAAAAAAAAAAAAAAAAAAAAAAAAAAAAAAAAAAAAA
>NW_019379674.1:4552697-4564134 GCF_000648655.2 Copidosoma floridanum
CACTAATTTTTTTTTTTTTTTTTTTCCTTTTTTGTTTTACATATTTCTCATCAAATTTCCCTCTGTGTGAAAAGTTTCTATTTTTTCCCCCCTTTTTTTTCCAATCGCATGGGAAATTGAAGTCTGTCGAGCGCGTAACGTTTCAATGAAGCGGTCGGGGACTCCGTCAAAGGAATTTCCAATGAAATTGAGTTTCGAAACTACTCTCCCGAGAGTCCTTCGGACCCTCCCAGACGCTCCCCTGGCTGCGGGGCATCGCGAAACTTTCCGAGGGTAAAAAAAGAAAATTCCTTTTTTTTTTTTTTTTTTTTTTTTTTCAACTTGTGGTCACGCTACACACCTTGAGTGAGGGGGGAGAGATATTGTTCCACACTCGCTCACCTGCGATTGAGCATCTCCTGGAGCACCTCGACCTCCTCCCGCTGCTCGTTGTCCTCGTCCTCCTCGTCCCTCGAGTCGAGACTGATGCGCCTGTGCCTACGCCTCCTCTGTCTCCTCGGGCAGCCCATCCCTCGCAGCTGCCGGCGCGAGTGTCCCGTCGACGACCTGCCACTGCTGTGGTTGTCAAAGTGTTGCTGAAGCAGATCCAGACTACTCGCGCTCGCGTCGGACGAGAAATTCACCGACGAGCTGTTGTTGTTGTTGTTGTTGTTGTACTCCGGCCCACTGTGGTCCGACACAATGTCCGTTAATAAATCAATACCTTTGTATGGCATATAATTTAATTAATAATGGAAGTCACGTATTTCTATAGGAAAAGTGTAAAAATTGCGCTGAAATGCAAACAAGGTCGAACTATCCAATCGAGCTAATGTAAACAGTCAGACATGTTCTTGCAATGATAATAATCTGGTAGCACCAACATTAATATTCAAAATCAGTGCAATCGAGTACGATCGCATAGTCTCGAGAGGAATGAGTTTCAGCAATCATATGTATAATATTTATCTGCCTAATCGTTCATCTACATATACCCTAGCGTCATAATTTAAGTCCCATTAACTACATGACCGTGCGTTTTTTCCAATTTATTAGTTTCATCGATCGACCTCTAAATGTTTTTTTCTCTTGAGCCACTACATTTTACTTTCTACTAAACTAGTCGTATACCCGTACGTGATAATTATTCACTGAATCAGACTTGCTCGCCATCCCCAATTTATTCTCGGGCTACATTATATACTTGATACGCAATCCCAACTGTTTATCGGTATAACACTATTATTCATACTACACTATACGTATACTATTGGTACTGATGTTCAATACATCACGCGTCGACTCCCGTGCAGACCATCACCGACCGTTCGTTCACACACACGCATTTGCAAAAATCCACTTGCACATATATATTATGTACATGTACTGTTGCAATTGTAATAATAATAATGATAATAATAATAATAATAATAATAATAATAATGATAATTCATCGATACACAAAATAGCTCCAAGGCAGTCCACGTGTAGGAAGTTGAGGAGGAAGAAAATACAATATTGTAATCCGGCGTTAAATCTCTCGAGTTTGGTTCTTTGTCGCGCGAGTGTGTGTGTGTGCGCGCGCGCACGTAAAAAATAATAAACTAAAGAAAGAAACAACGTCGCGGTGGCGTTCGCTTATAAGTTTCAGAGTGGCCGCAGGCAGCTGAACTTGAGCGCGGCGGATTGGTCCTCCAAGCTCTGCTTCAAGCCCTGCAGAGTCTCGATGAGCACGTGCTTCTTCAGCTGCGCGTAGGACGAAGCCGCCGAGGCCGACTGGAACAGGCGTGCATTGTTCTATCGTCACCGATTTTGTTGAAACCGAGATAAAACCAAACAACAAACAAACAAACAAAGCAATTCACCTGCAATTGCAATTGTTGCTGCTGGTCAGCCGTGCAATCGGTATCGGAGTTCCGCAGCCAGGAAGCGGCGGCCTGTCTGTGCGCCAGTGCGCCCGGCTCGGCGGGATTGGCCTCGTAGACCTTGCGCTTGACCGGCTCGCTCTGCGGACACGAGTAAGGATCGGACGACAGCTCGGCCAGGCACGCCCCGGTGCTCGTCGGTACATCCGCGTGTCTCGGCACCATCGGCAGGCTCACGTCCAGCGATCTGCCGATTTAATCGATTTTCATTGGCGCGTAACAATAATGTTAAGGGTGAGGATCGGTTGTGTCGACTCACTTGAAGTCCATTGCTTCGTCCACGGGGCAGCTGTAGGCCGCTGGCACAACGACGACCGGCTCGTTGATCTTTTTTTGCTGCTGCTGCTGCGTGCGAAACAAGGAGAAAATGACAAATCGGTATTGGGGTAGAGCCGTGCTTGTGGCGATACACACCTGCAGTCTCTTGGGGCTCGAGTGGTCGAGGAGGTCCTTGATACTGCCGCTGGAGAGCTCGGGCTGGGAGTTGCGGCTCTTGGACAAGGCGAGCTCGATGTGAAGCTCGGCGTTCTTGATGAGCTCGACTCGTTTGTTCGGCGCGATGCCCGTGCAGGTTGGCTGCTGGTAAGCTCTGCGCGGGAACCTGCTGATGGGCGAGCACTTGTCGACGGCGACGGAGCCAGACGAGCTCCACGGGTTGCTCGGCTCGTCCCGTTCGAGCTCCTCCTTGGCGCTGAGGAGCATCCGCTCGGCTTCCATGATCAGCTGCGCGTACTTGAGATCGGCTTCCTTGTCCGCCTCTATGAGAGCTAGCTCGGAGGCCGATACATTTTTCAACGAGCCCGTGCTTTCCTGCGAAAGGTTTTTTTGTTTGAATGTTTACCCTCGACGATGGCTATGGAGACCAGTGACTTTTTTTTTTTTCATTAAAATTTCTCCCTCAATAACTTTTAAAGTAAAGTCAACTAACCACCGGATGGACTTGCCGTCGTCTGTCGAACCCGAGCCTCGACGGGGGCGACAGCACGTGCCGGGGACTCGTCCTCCTTCGGAGACAAATCGGCGTCCCTCCGAGGCTCCGGCTCGCTGCAGCTCTGCTCAGCGGTGGATTGGCCGACCAAGCCCGTCGGCCCTCGAAGCCGCTGTTCTTCATCAGCAGGCGCTCGAGCAGCGCGCGGTTCGTCTGCGCCGACACTTCGCTCTTGTTCTTCTTTAGCCTGCAATTTTTTTTTTTTTTTTTTTCCTTTTTTGTTTTACATATTTCTCATCAAATTTCCCTCTGTGTGAAAAGTTTCTATTTTTTCCCCCCTTTTTTTTCCAATCGCATGGGAAATTGAAGTCTGTCGAGCGCGTAACGTTTCAATGAAGCGGTCGGGGACTCCGTCAAAGGAATTTCCAATGAAATTGAGTTTCGAAACTACTCTCCCGAGAGTCCTTCGGACCCTCCCAGACGCTCCCCTGGCTGCGGGGCATCGCGAAACTTTCCGAGGGTAAAAAAAGAAAATTCCTTTTTTTTTTTTTTTTTTTTTTTTTTTCAACTTGTGGTCACGCTACACACCTTGAGTGAGGGGGGAGAGATATTGTTCCACACTCGCTCACCTGCGATTGAGCATCTCCTGGAGCACCTCGACCTCCTCCCGCTGCTCGTTGTCCTCGTCCTCCTCGTCCCTCGAGTCGAGACTGATGCGCCTGTGCCTACGCCTCCTCTGTCTCCTCGGGCAGCCCATCCCTCGCAGCTGCCGGCGCGAGTGTCCCGTCGACGACCTGCCACTGCTGTGGTTGTCAAAGTGTTGCTGAAGCAGATCCAGACTACTCGCGCTCGCGTCGGACGAGAAATTCACCGACGAGCTGTTGTTGTTGTTGTTGTTGTTGTACTCCGGCCCACTGTGGTCCGACACAATGTCCGTTTCCTTGTACACGTAGTTCTCCTCGAATCTGCCCATCACCTGTACAATGATTCGCTATGAATATTCGCTCGATCATCCAAAACAATAATCCCCAAAAGCACAAAGTAATAATCAGAAGACCAGCGCATATTAAAAGATGCACATGCATATATGACGGGGGGATTGTTTTTGTTTTGTTCTCCCACCTCGTTGAGGGTAATGTCGCTGCTGCAGCTGCTCGCGTTGCTCGGGCTGTTGTTGTTGCTGCTGCTGCTGCTGACGCTGCAGCTCCTACTGCTGCAACTACTCGCGCTGCTGCTCCTGCTGGTCCGGCTCCTGTTAGTCTGTTGGTGCTGGTTGTGGTAGCGAGGCGGCCAATCGCTGCGGTTCACCCTTCCAACGGGAAATAAGTGCGAGGGTAGGTACACACATATATATGTACGTACGGAAACAATAAAGAGATCCGATTGAGGAGTTTTTCTTTGCCCTACATACAAGTACGTATCCCTTTTCGCGCTGTAATTGGATGAAAAAGTTTTGTTGATTGGCCCGCGCGGGAGGGAGCAAAAAAAAAAAAAAAAAGCAAAGTGAATTCCCGCACAACTATACGATACGCGTATTCATAGAACCCGTTGTTATTTCCAGACCGAGTGCGTGGGCCGAGGCTCTTTGTTTCCTGGCTTCTCTTTTGCTCTCAGTTTGTTTGGTCAAGACTTTTCCTCAAGAGCCACGGATCCATTGTTGCGTGGTGTATACACCACACAACGCTCTCCGTTCATTTGTTTGCGACGCAAAACTACTGTATATACATATGTATATGTATACGTATGCTCTTCGATGCCTTTGTGCCGCAGAGAGCAAACATTATTATATTTAGCACGTTGAATTATATATATATACTATATGTATGGAGAAACGAGATCGAAGAGGACTGCATTTACAGGAGTGCTTATTAATAAGCTGCCTGGCTGGTGCATCAAGAAGTGGATCGATCATCTCGGGTGAAACTTTGCACCCCGTCCTCGTACCTTTCGATGCAGGTTTCAAACTAGGCCGTTGTAACGACAACACTCGTCATTAAATTATTTCGCTCGACTGTAATAATACGTTGGTGTCGTTCGTTATTGCGGCTGGAAGGGGAAAAAAAAAAAACACAGAAACAAAAAAATCCAGGGAAGCCCCCCACATCAGACCGTCACGCGTGCATAGTCTTAACCAGAAAAAAAAAAAACAACAACAACCAATGTTATTGCCAACCTACATAATATATATTACATGGTCGAATCGAGCGGCGATGGCGGTATTTATTGCCCGTGCGTATGGATATACTCCGATACCGTTTATTCCCTGCAATATTCATGAGCGCGAGACCGCGGTGGACCGCTGCGCTTGAAATTTTAATTACACCACCGTTGCCCACGAGGTATACACGTAAATGCCGAAAAAAAAAAAAAAAAAAAAAAAATGAAATTTAAATGTAGGTATACTCGGGGGGGGTTGGGGTCCAATTAGTGCTGGCGCCCAAAGCAAAGACAGAGAGAAGGAAGGGGGAAAAATGACGCTAATAACAACGCGATTAATCGCGCGCAATCTCCTTATGATGCCTTGTCTCTTCCCCAATTAGGGGAGGGGGCTTTAAAATGGTATATATATATACTTACGGGCTGCGTCCGACGCTGAGGCTCTCCTGCCGGCAGCAGTAGTCGTAGGCCGAGCTCTGTCGAGCGGTCCAGGCGCTTCTGGGCTGCTGTTGGTTGTTCCCAGCAGTAGGTATGACGACGCTACGGCCGAAATTATTCGGGGAAGGCCACGGACTCGTCCTCAGTCGCGAGCGCTGCCTCGGCGACCTAACCGGTGTCACCTGTGTACATAATATGATATACCTACGTCTTTGGGTCGATTGGACGTTCACTATTGAGAGGAGAGAGAGAGAGAGAGTGGCGCTTGAATTCGAATTTTTCCCAAAAAGCTCAAACTTCCAAGGTTGGAAAATATCGTTCCCCGTTGATCCGCCCAAACCCCACCAACACTTGCTGGTCGGAGGAGCGAAATCGCGGATACCAAATGAAAAAGCACCCATGCATGTAGTCCTCATCCGGAAGAGGAAGGAAAACACGAGACGTGAGCAATATACCGGCGCGTGCACGCGAAATAAAAACACACTCCGCTTTTTCCCTTGTACGATTCATCAGTTCGGCGGCGTTACATCATCTCTGTTGGTCGTTCGCTTCGACGAGCGTCAGTTTCCTCTCTCTCTCTGTCTCTTTAAAAGGAAAAAGGGGTAAAAGACCAACCTGAGTAGTAGTTGTAGCGACGAGAGGCATCCTCCGCGGCGAGAAGAGTTGCAGGGGGTAGCCGGAGGGGACGGGCGAGGAGGGGGACGACGGGGTGGAATCCCCGAGCATGGGGGAGGAGTAGGGCTTGCGCATGAGTTGTTGCTGTTGGTGGTGGACGGGCGAGTGGATCTTGGGAGAATTGGCCAACGGCCGGCTGCTCGTCGGCGGTGCCGGCTTGCGCCACTGGTGCTCCGACTCCTCGGTGCCGGTGCCGACCACGTAACTTCCGCCACGCCGGTTGTTGTTACCGGTGCTCACCGTGTACGTGCCCGTGCCGTTTATTTGCTGGTTCTATTTTTTTTGTTTTTTTTTCCCCCCCCATAGGATGGAAAACAATCGTGCTTTGAATTTTAGATTCGATACATCGCTACCAGCTTCCGAGATTTCGGGGGCTTTGCTCTTTCCCTCGCCAAGAGCGTATCTCGTTTTACGATTGATACATCCGTATATACACAGCCGTCCGACACTTGCTACACTTATACTAATACATATACTGTACGGTGATCGGTAACTAAAAACGGGTCATCCCTCGTGTATACGTGTATAATTTCGCGCGTATACACCGAAGCTTTTGTACACGCGATGCGTACTAAATTAACTGGTGCTCGGGTTACTTGCGAAGCATTTCCACAGGTAGGTGTATACATACGTGGGAGGCAATAAGTTAGTCCGCGAGAGAAAGGACAATGCAAACAGAGAGTGCCTGCATACATGTACACACACAGCACAGAGAGGGGAAGAGAAGTGCTCCGTGCACAATGGAAGCGGAGAGAAACTCGATACTCTGCCATGCCTACCGCGCCATATTCCACCCGCGTCTGCTCAAATCAGTAGTAAGAGAGAGTATCGAGTCAGCCCCAGCCAGTCAGACCGCTATTTTCACTTGCTAATGCAACTCCCTTTCTACTACTCTACAAATATATGCCGTGTCTACTACTCTATACCATAGGTATACTGCTGGTGGAAAATGAAATAAAGTTAAGGGGGAAAAAAAAGCTCGATTTCTCTCCTTTTTCGGAGCTTCCGAGAGAAGAAGAAGAACTTCCCCGAGAGCGTGGTGGGTCCAACTTTTGTTTTAAAATTCCAAGCCCCGCGGGCTCGTCTGCTGCATTATGTATATATAAGTAGGTACCACGCTTACTACCTATTACGAGCTCCAGCGCGAGAGAGGGGAAGTGCGAAAAAAAAAAACACGTAAAAGACCTTGCCGCTAGACCGTACAGGTGTATATACTGAGCTTTGAACGAGTTTTTCGGAGAGTGAGATACGTATCATATTTCACGCCCAATGGTTTCAAAGGGGAGATGGATGGTCACCTCGTCAACCGTAGAGCTTGAAGTAACGCGCAGTATGCAGCTTTGACAGTGGTGATACAATAAGTAGAGAGGAGTTGATCCCCGTCATTCGAAATCACTGGTGCGCACTCGAGAGGCCCTTATATAGGTAAGTATTGCGCAAATCGCTTATGACGCGCCCGTACACTGTATATATAGACAATAAAGATTATATACAGCTTTACCGCTGAGCTCGCCCCCGAAAGCTCAACGAGCGACAATTGACGCTGCTGCGCTTAAGCTCCCCCACCCCCCGCAATTGTAAAGCCTTTTCGAGATAGCTCGTTGAAATTTCGAGATTATACAAGCTTAACGGGCGAGCTTATCTTTTTCAACGTTTCACCGTGCGTTAAAATAATAATCCCCCATCGGGAGCTTTTTTTCCGAATAAACCCTCCCCCGCGCGATCGTTTCGTCACAGAGATGATTGCCTCAGAGAGGACGCGTCAAAGTTCGAGGTGCATACGTGTGTGTGTGTGTGTGTATGATTGCCGGTTACTTCAAAGCGCTCATTTGAGAGGGAATACCGTGAGTCGATGGTTGTACGCGTTGCCCGTGTCGAGTGGCTGTGTATGATCGAGACGCGACATCAGGTTACGGGAGACGAGCTAAAGAGACAACCCCCCCCCCCCCCACCCTGTACACTTTGGCTCGCCGATCTTATGCGTGCTTGTCACTTTACGTGCTCAGGGAGTGATGACTGTATTTGTCGCGCAAAAAAAGAGCAAAGCCCGAGGGAAAGAAAGAAGNAAAAAAACATAGCTACTGTAGGTACATCGATTATTAAAAACATCATAGTTGACGAAGGAATTAAACAGCATTTATTTCTCCATTTTCTTGCTCGAGTGACAATTCATTCGAAAGAGCCGAGTAACGTCAGCAGGATTATTAAGAAGAACAGGGGTACAGTAGCTGTTACTTCAACAGCGTTAAACAATGCCGTTTTGACATTTCTCCGTCTCTACCTACCTCGCGTTCTTTTCTTCTCGTTGTTCTTCGCGCGCAAGTGCACTCGGAGAAACAAAAAAAGAAAAAAGAGTCTTCACGTGAATGCCACGTATGTACAATGTGTATATACGTTTCTGCAGTCTGGCAACTTTCGACTAGCACAAATATACTCATGCTCGCGACAATTTACACGTTCGTATTTTGAATCACAATAACGTACATCAATAATGTGCTCGGTCTTACTAGTCCTCCGTATTAAGTAGGCTGAATGTACGACTTTGATTGTCGAGGAAAACAAGAGCTCTCCTGCCGTGGTAAATATTTCAAAGAGCTCCGGAGCACGCACAGCCTCCCACGTACACCTAAATCTTTCAGCTCTTGAACTCAGACCGAGCCATTAGCGCAAAGGAACGAGGGAAGGAAAACTCGAGTTCCCCCCCCCCCACTCCCGTGTATCGGGTGCACGCGAAAAAAAGCTCAGTCACGGAGAATAGCATCACCTCACGCACATGTCACGGATGATGGTGAAAAAGAGAGCCATATGCACGCGGATCAAAGTTCGCGATAAGAAAGTTATAGCAAAGGAGGACCCACATCCCGAGAGAAGATAATATATATAAGAGCAGTGGGTATATGTGTATGCGAACAGAGTCACACAAGCAGCCGTCGCGAGCGCGCCCCTTCAACCGCCACCCCCGTTCGCTAGTCTCGTCCGCCCCACACCCACGAGCGAGGCTCCTCGCGACCTAGCTCCTCGACTAGGCTCTGATCCCACTGCTGGCTGCATATCTACGCGCACACAGTCTCCAGCCGCGAGATATATACATTACATAGAATATCCCCGAGGGCCCGGCCGAGGACAACAACTCTCCCTCCCTCTTTCTCTCCTCGCCCTCTCGCAGCTCTGTCTTTCGAATCTTTTTATAGACGTAAGAACTTACAATCGAGTATGCAAAACTGAGAGAAAGGTGCAGAAGATGACTGTCTAGGATGTACATGCACGAAAAAACAAAAAAGAAAAAAAATATACGTATTGTATACATAATTTCAACAAGGTCACGGTGACAAAAAAAAAAAAAAACAAACAATCACAATTGGCATTTAAGTACAGTATAAGCAACTTACTCGATGGACCGTCAGCCTTTATGCTAGCGATTTTGGTGGTAATCCAGGCACAAGCAATAGTAGCTCGTCCGTCATCCCGTCCAGCAGCTATACAAGGCACGGCTGCGCCTCGGTTTTCGAGGTTACGTGCAATCGCAGACCTCTTCCTTCCTCCACGTCGTCGCCGCAGTCCTATAACTACGTAGCCTGCCCCAGCTCTCGTTGTATCTATCGGCACCCGCACTTGACACTTTTTACGTTATTCTGTACTTGCAACGATAAACCAAACACGATCATCATAAACAAAAAACAAAACAAAAGATAGTACACTCGAGAGCACAAATTCAATTACGTGGAAAATCAACAAATCAAAGTAAGGGTGTGTGATCCTGGATTGTGAGAAATTGTATGCACAGGATGATGATGAACACTCCTCTCTCTACATCGTCACGCACTCGCGTGCACGCATACAAAAGTACCGTGCAGCCGCAAGTACCGCGTCTCCTCGTCTCCTTGGACGTATACGTGTGTACGATAACCTATACGATGGTTATAGGTATTAGGTAGGTACTCAGTCAAGAGGAGCAGGAGGAGCTCAATACTTGATAAGTAAACGCAAGTAATTACGACATAGTTCCTCGCTTGTGGCCTGGAGAGGCCAGACTGTGCCGTGCGCTCTCTGCTGGCTGCTGCAAATCCATCCCTACCTCGCTCACCCTCCGACCGACAACATATATACACAGCTACTACCCCCTCGCGAGGACTGCGCTCTCTCTCTCTCTCCCTCTGTCATTCGTAGCTCGCACCAGCCCCTATAATATATACAAGGGCTGCGAGCCGCGATCTACCTACGCCAAGTTATATATATATATATGTATATGTAGCATTGCCTGCCTCCTCATGCTCACTTCTTCCACGTTTCTCGCGCTCTTGCGGTGTCGCGCGCCCCTTCATCCCCAGCCTCACCCTTAACACTCCACTGTTTGCACCTTTGCATCCATTCCTTTTCCGTATGTGATGTAGGGTACCTATTTTGTTGCGCGAGCCTATAGTTGGATTTGAAACGGGGGTGCGAACGAGGCTCGCTGGAAGATGAACGTCCACATAGGTATACATCTGTTGTTATTTCTAAACTACTTCACATGCAATCATTAATTGTCATCGTAGATGTCGGTATATCATGTTAGCTGTTCTTCAAAATTAAAAATATACATCCAGTCGTTGGAAAACACCTGGTAATTTCAAAGAGAAAATTCACATAGTAAGTATTTCACCCTGAGTGTAATATATGAGCAACGAGAATTAATCCGCACCGTAGACGCGCCCGTATGGCGGTAAGACGTAACCCATGCATGTATGCAAAAGGTGACATTCTGTAGAAAGTTTAACGTTGAACAGGGTCCGCATCTAAAGACTGCTAAAGAGCTCGATTCGTCGTCTCCTCTCACGACTCCCCAGGGTACTTTGAGTTTCGGGTGCGGTCGGGTCTTGACGGCCGACTTCGCTGATGTTATGTTTTTTCAGAATCAGCGCTGTCTACCGGTATTCGTTTTTTCTTCAATTTAAAGGGTAAGAATCTTATATATGTATATATTAAATTCTAATTCTTGCATCAGAAAAATATAATTAGAAAATTTCAAACAAAGCGCCTCCTACAGCGGGCAGCCGGTACCCTAGCTTGTGTACCGACGGCCTCTATCAGGGTTAAGACAGGGTCCCTGCATTATCGACAGTAATGTAGTTATCCTGTCACATCGACCGTCGGTTGTTTTGTTTTAGCCGTCGGTATGATACGTATGTGACAAATCGACGGTCGGTGTGACAAAATGTCCATCACATTGCCGTCGACCATACACGCATATAAATATATTATATATAATAATTTTAGGGGTATTTTAAACTCTGCTCTGATTACTCTGATACTCAGCCGCGCTAGATGGCGCTGATCGCAAACCGACTGTGTTGAT
>NW_019379674.1:4579286-4603206 GCF_000648655.2 Copidosoma floridanum
AAAAAAAAAAAAAAAAAAAAAAAAAAAAAAAAAAAAAAAAAAAAAAGAGAGAAAAGCGTACCGTACAGAAGTTGTTTGCAACTTGAACTTTTTCCGAGAGCAAACTAGTGTAAAACGTGTATTTGTAAAGTTACAGTACAATTATTCTATTTGTTTTTTTCTTTTTTTTCCATTTTGTTTTCGTTTCGTTAAAACTCAGTAGCCCAGAAGCTGGAAACCAACATCTCCCCGGTGAAATCTCTCTGATTGGAAACTGTCAAGTCCCGGCGAGAGTACAAAGTTATCTCCCAAATTCGAGCTCAATCGCATGAAAATTACTCGAGTTAGTATGGAAACTTGATTACGCGCATATATACATAAATCCATACGTATTTACATGACGTAAATGCATCGGACCACCCTCGTGGTATAGATCAGATTAATAATTAATTTTGCGCTAACTACAGACAATTTACGAGTTATACTTTTTTCCCTCTTCCAATCAAAGTGCTACATTTCTTCATTTAACCGTCCCCCCATGAATATTCATGAGCACATATATTCGGTCGGGGGAGCCAAGGGCTTCAGGCGGGGCTCGACTTTCCTTACCAAACTTCGGCCAAGAAAGACTCGGCCATCCCCCATGCATTAGAAACTCCAGCGCGGGGCGAGGGTGGGTTTTATCTGGCCGACGAAATCTGCTCCCGCGGCTTTATTGAATTCCGAGGTTCACATTTTGTGATGCATATATATATATATACGCGTGTGGCGTATGCCGCTTTTAATTGAAATGTCGCCGTGCGATCGGCTCATTAAAACGTTGAACTATCAGCTATTGGGGTCTAAAATAGTAAAAAACAACTAGTTGAAAAGCACAAAACATTTCTAAACGATTTAAAAGTATAAAAATTATTTATCAAGAAAAAAACAAAAAAAAGCAGCAAATAGGTATGAAAATCATGCAGATTTGCCTATTGCGTACAACAATAATGATGAAGGAAAAAAAAAGGCAAAAAATCTCAAGTAACTGTATACGTATCGAAAATTGATGCATTACCCTAGCCCGGTAGGTATATGTGCTCGAAAGAAGGGCAAAATTGTTGCTCATCGATCATTTCGAGGAAAACATCTTGGCAAAAAAGGGCCAATAAGAAAAAATCGCAGTAGCACCAACTACATCCTATCTGCAGTGGGGGGGAAAAAACCGATCCAGCGCCCGTCTTCCTTGGATAGAGGCTGGAGGGAAAAAAAAAAAAAAAAAAAAAGGAGGTTCCGTCGAATCCACACCTTCCGGGACTAAGCGTCTTTTTGGCTCGCAGCCGTAACATTTCCCAGCTAAAACACACTACTACGGGAGGCTCTACGTCAGCACCCAAGGAGGAGTCGCAGGAAGAGAGAGAAAAAAAAAAAAAAAAAGAAAAAAAGCATCGAGTGGTGTGTAAGCGGGCGCGTACGTGTGTATATAGTATACGTAGGATGTGTAGGGGGCGGGGTGTGCAAGGTTAACTCACCTCGTTAAGCTCGGCCCTGGCGCCGGCAAAAAAGGAGGCCGGATCGAAGTGCCGCTGCGGCAGTCCAAAGTCCGGGGGCTTGACGCGTGCGGGCTGCTCCTTGCCAGTGGCGCTCCTCTTGCCTCGGGAGCGCGGTAGGTGCGCCTCCATCCAGCTCCGTATCTTCGTCCCGAACATGATTTCCTTTTTTCCCCTCCTCTCTGTCTATTTCTACCAGTGCTCCTATATATACACGGCTATTTGTCCTTTTTTTTTTTTCTCCCTCTTTTTACTGCAGTGATGCTTCCGCTACGTTGGAGTTGCTGTAGCGCAGCGTTGGTGGAAGCACCGGCGAATGGAAGCGCTTATTATTCGACGGCCTGGCTTTTCTCCCCTCCTCCTCCTCCTCCTCTTTCTTCGGTGCATCGGGTAGTTGCGGTAGTGGCAGCAGACAGTATCGATAAGCGCGAGCCATTGTGTCTAAGGGAGAGATGGCGTACTCGCGGCCCGACAAGTGCGTTTCCACTCTCTCTCTCTCCGGTGCGTGTTTTGTACGTGTATACCCTCTATGGTGATCTAGTTTTACAATTTTCTTTATTTTTGCGGTACAATGGTTTTTTTTTTTTTTTTTTTTTTTTTTTTTATTGGNTACCAAATGGACTCTGAGCGACTTTGGAGCTTTCAAAGTATCCCTGCCGTGTAATCAACTTTCAAGTCCTGCACGCAGGGGTAATATAATTTTCTTTTTTTTTCTCTTTCGTTGTTTGTACACTTTTTTTTTTTTTTTTTTATTGGTTGGAAAATTTTTGTTTATTCGTGTTGCAAGAGTTTTGCGGAAATATATCTTACTCTAGAGTAACAAAAATATATCATCTATACCTGCATCTAGAAAACATGTCTATGAAAATATGTTCACTAATTTTTCATGCTTATACGTGTCATTTGTATTTAAGTAGTAATGGCGAAGAAAAACAACTAATCGATATGAAAATGAGCTACGTGTACGTTTAATTAATTAATGCACAAAAGAAAAAAAAAATAAATAAACTAAACATCGTCTACCTATACGTTTGTAAAACACTATATGTCAAACGGTGCAGTAGGTATATTCGTTCAGCTATACCTTTACAGATAAAGGGCACAAAATTTCACCAACAGTGATAAAACACCCAACTGCATGATAATAATAATAATACGTATATATATAGTCCACGGAGCGGAGATAGATAAGCAGAGCACTCCCTGCCTCGACGTATAAATTTCCCAACGAGACGCCCGAGTGAAAAATCTCACACAATTGCGCGCTCGCCGCTAAAACTTCCACCCATACTAGAGGAGATACGTGTACATGCATTGAATTATTATATGAAATTCGAGGTTGGTAAAATTAAAGCGAATCTACCCATGTATCACGCGTATACGTAAACTCACCGCGAAGCGCAATTTCCTGTTTACAACGGGAGATTATACACGCTGAGCATAAATTTAGCTGTACCAACGTTATTGTGGCAATCGGCTAATTTTGCCATGACTGAGAAAAAAATTAATGAATTTTGTTCGATTGTACCCAAGATTTATTTCTCGCAAAGTGTCCTCCCTAGGCCAAAAGTTCCCTTCTCCCCCCGTTGGGTATTCGTCTTCGGGGGGATTTCTTACTTTTTAAATATTTCACGCGCCCAAGTGAGCCCGACAATCCCAGGAAACCTCTATACACCGTCGCATCTCACGAGTATTGGGAATTCGTCGCTTGTAACGTCACCATGAAAAAAAAAAAAAAAAAAAAAACCATTTTGCAACTTTCTTTGCGTTGACAATGAAAAATGGAACCACAAGAGCCGCGCCAACGATCAACGTCTCGTCGAATGGAGTAGAGACGCGTGTAGAAAAGAAAGAAAAAAAAACGGGCCCTCTCAACAGTCTGTCGCTGTTGTCACTGGGAAAAAAGAAAAAAAAAAAAAAATCAGCATCGAACAATAACTGTGTACCCCTCTCCCCCTCTCATCATCGATCCCAGCGAGAGAAAAAAGTACAAGTCTGTGTATAGGACAGGTGCCTACCAATCAACGGAGGATGGCCTCTTTGTACATAAATACACGACAAAAAAGATACATACAAGTTTGTGTAACATAAAAAAAAAAGGACGAAATATTTATAAAAGGGTGAGAGGAAGAGGGAAGAAGAAAAAGGGGTTGTACAGAGAGAGTGTATAATATATACATACGTTGGAACGCAGATGTCATAGGTGGTGTATGTTATTTGGCGAAAGCTCGCAGTCATGGCCAAGAGTTGCGGGCGTCGACGCGCCAACATTTTTCGGTCGAGCATCCTTGTATTGCTTATAGTCCTGTGCTCCTCCCGGCGACGAGGATGCGTTTCCGATCTTTCTCTCCTTGCGAATTGCTAAAAAAAGGAAAGAGAGGGAGGCCAATAAAAGGAGAATCAGGAGGGCTTATTTCTCGTTACTCGAGTGCGCCTTTTTTCCCTCAACCTCTCCTCCTTGACCCTTTTTTTTTTTTTTTTTTTTTTTCTCCTTCCCCGCTTTTTTCCTTCGCGATGCGAGGGAGCGTTTAGCGGGGTATGCACAAGATGCGGGTCGTTCTCGAGCGAGAGGGTGCCACCGCTCGCTCGATGCAGCTGCAGCGTGCATGTATATATGTGTACGTCTACAAGAGGGCACTAACAATAGAGGGCCCCTCCGGTGTACCCACCCGCTCGCGGATATTGAAGTTGACGTCGTTTGTTTTGAGAATTCAATTTCCACGTGAAATGAGTCTTTCTTTTTTTTTTTTTTTTTCTTCACCCCCGACCCCATTCCTCTATGAGCAAGGAATAAATTGTTTGACGCGTTTTCGAGGTGAATTTTTACACCACCCCGAGAGGAAGGTGTCGTACGAATGTTTGGCGTTTTCTCGTTAATACGGATCGTACAAACAAATATCCAGATACGCGATACTCGAAGCCACGCCCATCCAAGACACAGATAAATGTATACAGTAACGAAATTGTAAAACTCTCGAGGACTAAAATCATCAAGCTCGACAGACCTTTCGCTCCATTCCGGATGTATATACCCTTGGTTCGTGCAGCGACTCATTTCTAATATCCCTAAAAGCTTCATCTATTAAGAATCAGTCGCGAATCGCGTGGTAAAACCTATGCATATGTATATATATATACACGTTCAATGTGTCACTATTAAAATTCACCCCCTATCCAGGGCCATCCGATGTAATAGTGTAAGCCGACGGTGAAAAAAAGAGAAAAAAAGAAAGTTTCACCCGCGTATAGCTTATGGAAAAAAAAATTTTAATTTCCCTTGCCTTCGTTAGCACTTGCATTATTTATCGCTTGTGTGTATATATATAGTACATTATACCCCCATAATGAGCCTCACCGCTGAATTGGATCAACTCTCTCTCTTTTTCTCCGAGCCAAGACCATAAATTACCAAATGGACTCTGAGCGACTTTGGAGCTTTCAAAGTATCCCTGCCGTGTAATCAACTTTCAAGTCCTGCACGCAGGGGTAATATAATTTTCTTTTTTTTTCTCTTTCGTTGTTTGTACACTAACGATCAGTGTAAAATAAAGTGCACGGATGAAAGCCTCGATACAAATTTTCCCTGAGGGCAGCGAAAAAAAAGGGTACCCAAGTCTCGCGTTCATTTTTCAATTTCATCTATGTTCCAGCACCAGCGGCTTATCGGAAAAGAGAGGAAGGGACGCGTCGCCTAACGCATTTACAAGAAAAGCTCGATAACTCGGAAGGCGAGAGGAGAGCGATTGCCATATTGCCGGGAAAGTTCATCGACTCGACCTATGCTACGAAAGAGTCCATATTATACATTGTAATGCCTGTACACCTGTATTGTACCGCGAGCGCGTTCATCGACGTTTGTTCCGCACTTTGCTCTCCTCGCGCGTTCAAAACGAAAAACAAAAGAAAAAAAAAAAATTCAAGTAGGAAAAGAGAGAGAGAGAGATGAGTGTGGAGGCTCTGATGTATTACGTCGCTCGCTAACAACGACAGGATAAAAGCGCAAGGGGCGAGAGAGTCCTTTAATCAAGAAAACCGGCTCGGCGCAATTTTCCCCCCTCCTCCTCTTGTACGCTCACTCTCTCTCTGCCACTACATTATACTTTGGCACTTGAGCGAGACAAACAAAAAGAGAAAGACGGATGTATATGCATATAACCGGCTCGTCATCGCGGGGATCGGAAAATTCATGCATTATTTCGGTGGATCCGTCTGCGTTTGTTCCGTAGCCCCCGGCTTTAACTCGTCGCCCATATATACGCACACGCGCATTTGCAAGTGAAATAAACTCCACCGCGTGAAAATTCGCGCGTGTTTCCCACCGCCTCTATTGTTCTCTTCCTCTCTGCGCTTTTCGTCGATTACTCTGATGCTTTCTGCCACCGCCGTCGTTTTGATACTTATTGCAGTTTTATTTATTTATTTATTCGTTCGTTCGTTCGTGGTCAGTTGCAGCTGTTGTTGCGCCCCCCGAGCGATTAGCGCGTGTAAAATAAAAGTCGGTGGACACGTATCTCTTTTTCGTTGTGTACAGTGCAAATCTCGCATTGTTTTCCCATCCGTTTTCATTTCAATGGCGATCGGGTGGAATTTTAGTGTTTTTGGCGCACGAGGGTGCATTTTGCAATATCGATCGAAAGACTCGTATTTTCGTATGGGTGCAAAAAACCTCGCAGCCCGTGTTCGCACATCAAGAGTATGTATACCTTCTCATTCTTTTTTTTTTTTTTTTTCAGACCTCCAGCACCTCGAGTCGGCTCAAATATTAGCTCGAGGATTTTTTAGCGCTCGTTAGCGACGCCACCACGTAAGATTACACGGGCTCATCGTGCACGGTACGTTGTGTGTGTGTATATATGTTATTGTTTATTCGCGCCTTAGCGAGTAGCCGGGGACGATGGCCGGGACGGTATGTCGTATTCGCGGTGCATATAGGCAATAACAATATCCCGAAGAGAGTCACGAATTTGTTGCGTTATTCGCGCGGAGCTACAAGGATTTTCATCAATCACGTCTACCCGAAGCGGCAGCCCTGCGCGTACCCGTATCTCTCCCCCAGAAAACAATACACGCATTATTCCCAGCATTCCGGGTTTTTATCAGGAATCGGCAATAAAAGCTTCGAGGGGTACACGGGCGAAGGAAGGAAGCCTCCGCGCAATAAAAGCCACATTAGCCCCCTCTCCCCTTTCTCCCTCGCTAAAGTTATACCCTCCTCGTTTTACACGTCGTCGGCGTAACTCTCGTGCATCATTCTTCCCGCTGCTGCCGTGAAATTGTCTCTCTCTCTCTCTCTCTCTCTCTCGAGCAAATTTCCGATACTCCCGATAAGTACATACAATGTAAAGCTCCTCCAAATTGATACCGCGGTATATATTATACCTGCATGTTCTCTTATCCCGAAAATCACAATGGGCACACGATGATAATACGCAAAATACCCGAGCAAGCAAACACGTATACGTGGGTACACCGTACGGATTCGTCGCGTCGTTTCGCTGACTGAGGCATCCAATTTCGTATATTATACGCACACTCGGCTGTTCTCCCGCGACGTGTATGTGTACGCTAAGCGTCTCGCCGGCTAAATCTCTGGCTCCCTTCGCCCCCTGCCGTTGCGTTATCGTTTTCATCCCTCCGCCCACTCCTCCTCCCCGGCAGCTTTCGTACAACGACCGCCAGTGGAGAGAGAGAGAGAGAGAGAGAGAAAAAAAAAAGGAAAAACCAGCTGGCTTTTCTACCCTAATGGTATATGTACGTATAGGCACATACCGTAATTAAGCTCGTTTGCGCGATTTTAATTAAAAGCACCCCCCCCTTTTTCTTTTCGTTTTAATTCTCGCGCTTCCACCCTCTCCCCATTAGGCGTATCGCGACGATACCCGTGATCCAGCTGCAAGCGCGATACAAGAATCCGCGAGCACATTAATCGGGAAAATTGTGTGGATGAGCCGTGGATGAGGTGCCGTTCTCTCGCTCGCAGAGTCAATTTCCGTGCCAAAGTCTCCCGTGGAGCTTTATTATCATACGTGCGGTCCGTGTACGCACTCGACTGAGTTTAATACTCTCCCACTCTGTACACGCGCATAAATGCGTATATATACATATGCATCACATACACGTGTGTACAAAAGTCAAGGAGGGTGGGCGCGCGTCCTTTAATCGAGGGGGGGTATATATGTATTACGTGTAGCAACGGAGGCCGCGTCTGTGCCCCGTGACTAACGTAAACCGCGAAAAGCTCGATTTGCCATACGTACACCCCCAGTCCCGAAATTAATGTCTTGTCGCGTCCACGCGTTGTGTATTGTACGGGACATGGTACAAATATAACAGGGCCGCAAGCTCGAGCTTGGCAAGACGACCCACGTTTTTTACTCCATTGGAGAGTATTATATTATATATTGTACGTGTAATGGAACAAAACAAAAGAGGCGCGCGTCGTGAGGTCCTTTAATCGCGAGCACGCCGCGCACGGTATACAACAGATAAGAGTACAGTGGCAGCAGCCGGTTGGTCCACCTCGCTTGGTATTACTCACCGTGTTCCGCCGGGGTTGCCCGTGTTCCTTCTCATCCCCCCCCCCTCGCAAGCTCGTCACATGATGTTCACTTTCAAGCTCCAAGAGCAATTACAGCGCGCACTCGAGAGGAAACAAGAAAAAAGTAACAAGCCAGAAGCCAACTTGTGTGTGTGTGTGTGTGTGTGTATTTTCAACAAGCGTAGGTGTAGTTGCGCAAGAAAAACCAACCAACGATAAACGGTACACGCCAATGAAAAAAAGAAAGAAAAAAAACAAACAAAGC
Organism: Copidosoma floridanum; assembly: GCF_000648655.2. Next base: position 4,587,598 of record NW_019379674.1, read on the forward strand.
TCGTGGCACGCCGGCACTCAAAACAGGGAGAACGGAGAAAAGACGCGTGCGGCCGCAGTGGCAGCGGAGTCGCGACTGCAAGGACCGCTCGTACGCGGCGTTGAGCGTTCGTCGTCGGGGCGGGTGTGCCACCCCCTTGGGCCCCCTGTTTTCCCCTCTCCCTCCCGTAGTCTCGCTCTCCGTCCCATCAATACCATTACAGGTCGAGAGTCCCGATTACGCCTCGGTGACTCTCTCTCTCTCTCTCTCTCTGCTCCTCTCCCCGTGTACGTGGCTAGGGGATGCACGTACAGCGTCAAATGGGAATGTCCCCGTGTGTACGTGTGCACGCACGTGTAGCGCCAGAGAGAGAGAGAGAGTGATAGTATTCCCCCGCGTGCACTTGCGCACTGAGCTTTTTCCACAAAATATACACGCATGTATGATATTATATTCGCTTGTAGCGCGTTATCCGCGTACCCACACATATATATGCGCGAATCGGTCAAGTTTGCCGCTGTTATACGGCTCTCCGGGTGTACTTGTTTTCTTTTTCCACAACGACGCGTGGCTTAACTCCCAGGGGATGGAAAAAATACCTATGGATGTGCTTACCGCACGCGCACATCGTACAAGTTGACGGGGCACCGAGCTCGGGAGGCTTGCCAGGTATTTCCAATGTTTACGGCGCTGCTCCACTCGTTGCATTCATGTACTCTCTCGACTCTATATGTATAGGTTCTGGACGTGTATTCCGCTTTTGTTCGCGGGAGCGCACGAGCTTTCGACTCTGCTGTTCGGCCCCTCTTGAATACCACGAGAATGTGTCATATTTTTCTGTTTTTCTTTGCCACTCGTGCAGTGTACAAGAATTTACACTCTCGCGGTAGTACGTATACATGTAAATAATGTGGCACGCGGCCCAGTGCAGCTGTTTTTTTTTTTTTTTTTCAAACATTTCCTCCGATCCGTAATGGCGCTTCTTTTTTTGGATTCAACGGGACGAAACTTTGGTCCCTCTCCCCTTGATCCGTTTCAATGATAGGGTATAGCCAACCTCCGATACCTGCACGAAAAAAAGTATAAAATAAATGAAGCCCCATCACATAGAGGAGGAGTCGAGAACGAAACATCCAACTGCATAATTTAATCCATAATTCCGCGCGTCGGGCGTGAAACGAGAGCCATCCAAAGTTACTCCGCCACCCCCGAGCTCCTCTCCCGGCTCTGCTTGATTTACGCCCTGAAAAATAAATGCACGCGGCGCAGTTCGAGAAAACTTCGGGCGTATCATCCTCCCCCCCCCACCCTGGATAAATTCGTCCTCGTCGCTGTGAGGGAAAACTTGGTTCTCTTTCGTAAAACTCGCGTACAAACAAAAACTTGGCGCCGACCCCGTCCGTGAAAATTTTCCCAAACGCACCGCCTTCTCCGATGCAAATGAGAAGATACCCGGTAGGTGATATTGCCTTTCAAAAAGAGGACTTGGCTCCTCGTAAAAGCTTGCAAAAGCTCCTCCCCCGAAACGGAAGGAATGCTTGCCAAGGGTGCGCGCCTGTGTACGTGCCGGAGAGAAAAATAAAACGGGACAACGTTCATTTATCACGTGTCCGATGTGCCCCTCCCCCCCCCTCCCGTCTTTGTTTGTTCTGGTTCAGTGGCGAGTTTTTTTACACCATCCCATGTGACTCTGTCGGCGTATACAGTTTGGTTTTTACACGGTTTATCCGGAAATTCGAGTGACGAGAACCAAGTGAAATAAAATAAAAGGGGGAGAGTTTCACGAGTAGGAGAATAAGGTGCGGGTGGGCGCCGCAGAGAGCGAATCGATGAGCGGCGAGGGGGTGGCTAGAACCGGGCGGATGTTTTAATGCGGGGAAGGGGGGAGAGAGACGGCGACAGGAGAGAGAGAGAGAGAGTATGGTACATGTAGCTCTGGTGGATATTCCAAAGGGCGAGTGCTGGATGCTCTTGCGTCGCGCGGGCCTATTATGCAAGGGGCGGCCGAGGAACCCGGGGGGAAATGAAAACGGTTTTGGTGATTGGAGCTTATCGAAACGACTCTCTCTCTCTCTCTCTCTCTGTCCCTTTTTTTGCACTTGCCTTTGTGTGTGTGCGCATGGACTTTTTTTTTTCAGAAAGCTTTGTTGTTTTTGTTTGAACCATTACAAAAGTTGAGGAATTTTGTTTAAAAAAATTGAGCATACGTGTTTTCCTTGTCACGCTTTGTTACTTTACCAGGAGTGGGTCCAGGCCTTACGTTGTCCTCGTGCCGCTTCTGTTACCAATTTGTATGCCAAGTACACAGAGTTGGTTCCAAGTCATGGAAAAAGACCGCGAGAGTCTCGACGAAACTTACGAAAGACCTTGCCAGTCTACCGAGGGATTTCAAGGTCATCTTGGACTTTTGATGACCTCAAATTACCCCAAAGTCTTTCAAAAAACTAAAAAAATTTCGGAAAGGTTTTTTACTTTTCATCGAGACTTTCGAGTGCGCGGCAACCCTCGTTCTGAGTCGAAGCACTCGCGGATCGGCAAACTAAATGAACAGTGTGTCGGAGCGTGACTGGGCTGTTTCTCGCTCCACTGCCTCCATTGAAAAGGTCGCAAATACCCCCGAGTTGTGATCTTTATCTTTCGGACATTAATTTCAGTGAAAAAAAAAACAACTCGAGCCTTTTTTAGATGCGCATTTCGCACGTGAATCCTCGTTGACGAAACCAAAGGGGTGGCAGAGCTTTGGATGAAGTCAGTCATGCTTTGCAAAGTCCCGTCAAAAATATTTCGACGTTAAAAACGGCGGGGAGCTTTTTTCTGCTTATTAACTTATCTTCATCGGATCGTGCTGTCATCGAGGCGTTTGACGAGGGCGCAGTTCAATGCATTAGGGGGATTAGTGTGTTCTCCGTGGGGTGTGGTTTTTCTGGGCGGGGGTGTTTGTGCATATACGTATATGTACATATAGGGGAGGGGGTGACGCTCAGGTATAAATGGATAGGGACGAGTGGGTGCGACGCGTGTGCTGACTATGTCTCTGTTGACTTTTTCAACAAATGAACGCTCGGCTTTTTCGTGAGTGATATTAGCTTTTTCGGAGTGATTAGTCGAATCTTTTGCCGTTTAAATCGTAAATTATGCGTTAATGGGCATTATTGGGTGTTTTTCGTTTGAGGAGGATTTGTGCTGCTGTACAGTATACTTTATGGCGTTGGCGGTACATTTTTGCATAATCAAGTCGATGAACGAGGCACACGCGCCAACTAATTTCTAGGATATTTTTTTTTTTTTTTTTTTTTTTTTTTCGTATGGTGTAGGAAGTTGTGACTAATCGTACATAGTCATGAAATCATTTTCTCGAATATCTAGAAGCGTAATTTTTTTTTTTTTCCTGTGTATAAGAGAGCCTATTTTGTTTGTTCCTAAAACATTCTTCAATCGTTTAATGGCCCCTATAAAGTAATTTCGCAGACAATTATGCGCTAAAAAATGGTCAAGACTTATTTTTACCATTTTATGGCTTGACAGTAATTTCCAGTACGCAAAATGTAAAAATAATTTGTACAAACAGTGAGAATTCTCTAGACAACGGGACAGTGCCAGATTACAAATATAATACAGGAATTTACAAAATTGTTTTTCTGTCGGTGTGCATACGTGAAGTGTATAAATTTCACAACTTGAACATACTGCCGCGAAATGTTGGATGCTCCAAACGAAATTACATTAGGGAAAACACCCTTCCAAGCCATCCATGGTAGCAAACAAAAAACACATCAGCCAAAAACTGAGCTATTAAATAATGTAACACTCCAAGGTAGTCCATCATGTTACGACTGGCGATCTTCCTGTTTCAAGGGAAAAGAAAATTGGTAATACGAAAGCTCCAATTTTCGTAGAATACCATTGTATACTCAACCACTTTCAACTTGCTCGATACCATCAAAGATATTATTATTATTAATCCGAACACGGTAATATTATAATGATAAAATAAAAAACTAGAAAGTTTTATTTACAATTTGATTTATAAATGACAAATATACCGGAACTCGATGAAACCCACAGAGCAAGAGGCTTGAAACTTACAGGGCTTGGTAAATTTTCTTCGTAAGTTAAAATGCACGCCTACCTACTCACTGCTCTCTATACACATTCCAGATGATAAATAATGTATGTACTGCACGCGTGAATCGAATAGATGTACTTACACTTTAGGACGCCACTTCTAGAGCTGCAGGACTTTTTTATCGCAGTTTTTTGCCAGGCACGAGACATTCTCGTGTACATTCGGTGGAGCTGCTTTTCGCAACGTCTTACGGATTTTTTTTTTTTATCTTGTCTTCTCTTCTTTTTCTTCGCAGGTTTAGGGGACCACGTTGTTTCGTTGTATTGGTTTTGGGAGAGTCGATAAATTGTTAACAAAATGCATGATAAATCCAGGTTTTTTAATAATTTTATTTTTATGCTACATGGTTATTTACACGTTTATTTATCTTTCACCACATTTAAGGTACGATGATCAGTTTTTTTTTTTTTTAATTCATTTATTTTAAATTTATTCAAAGAAACCTTTACTTCTTTTAGATAAATATTGTATAGGCACGTATTTCCAAGCCCAACCTGAATTCAAAAGCACCTTTTTTTCATGCATCTCGTATCTTTCCTATTTCACATCTGAATTGACCATCTTTCGCGTGCACTTACTTACAGTACACATGCGAATGCCTGCAAGTTACCCGTGTCACGTGTGCATCTCTGCACATGACGCAAAAAGATTTAAAGGGCACGTGCATACGTACGCTTGAATTTATGAATCTCTACCAGAGAAGAAGTCCCGCTTTAGGTACGGAAAATTGATGTTGCTTTCATAGGAATAGGAGGAAATGTGTTTTTTTTTTTTTTTTTTTTTTTCTCTTTCACTGCTGGAAGAGATAAGTTGAAGCAACTTTTACCGTGTAACTACGGTGAAATTGGGTCGCCACGACAGTTTTTTTTTTTTTTTTTTTTTTTTTTTTCTTTTACCGTAGACTCAGTATGGTATTTTTTATTTTTTTCTATACAATACATTTCTATAGAAATATTTTATTTGCAGTTTTACTTCAAATGGGATACACGCGCGTGCGCTTTATGCCAAAATCAACGAGAAACGAGGAAAAAGATAAAAATTCACAAAATTTCTTCAGTGACCCAGAAAATTGTTTACCATCGAATTCACGTTGTCGTCATTCAGACAAAAAAAACGCAGTTAAATACTGATTCGAAATTGATGGAAGAACATTTTTAAGCAGAGAAAATATTCTTATAATCAATGCGTATAAACCCGTAAAAGATAAAAAAAAGTTATCTATAGGGTTTTATTATTATAAAGTAATAATCAGCTTTGTTTTCGATCAAACCCAAACTTTGTATTACAATGCAGATACAGTAAAATGTCAAGAGGCAATTCTTTGAGGATAGTTTTATAGGAGTAATGTCGAAATTACATAACAATCGACACATGCGAGTGAAAACGTTTAATAGCTGCACACATCTCCTTACGTATTACTTAATGCATTGATTTTCAATATAATTTTATGCACTTACACGTAAATAGAGACTCCCACGAGTAATGTTAATTAAAAATTTTAAATACCGAATTAATAATGATAGTAATAAATTTCATCAAGCTTTATTCGTCTGCTCTTTATTTCCAAACAAATACTAAACGTAAAATATCTCTCCCACACGTACGTGTATATATGTATAATATATGTTTTAACGACAATATTCGATTGACGATAAAATTGCAACAGCAGTAGTCAAACGCGCTATTGGGTATTGCACACTTAGCGCGCGCGGCCGTCTAATTTGTTTACCCCCCTTAGCATATATAAGGCTAAGTATTATACATACTGTAACTTTGTTTTGCTCCCAGCGACAAACACGTACTGCGCGTATTATGCACATACGTCGGTATAGGTGTATACATAAATATGATGTAGCTATTGCGCTATGCGTAATTTATAATGTGAAGTGTGTGTGTGTGTGTGTGTGTGTGTGTGTGTGAGTACCGTCTGTTGCTTAACCTGTTTCGTTCGTTCATTCGTTCGTTGGAGTGTGTAAGTATATGTGCAAGTATAGTAATGAATTACGTCAATATGACATGTTGGAGAGTAGAGAGGGAGAAAGAAAATGAAAAACAAGAGCGTGCACTCGATGAGCTATTTGTTTCGTGATTGAATAATTTCTGCAGGCTAATCAGTATATTGTGTTGGCTGACTTGTGGAAAATTTTTTTTTGTGCTACTCAAGAGTATACATGTATACAGAGCTTTACGAGAGTCGAGAGAAATTTTTTTTAATTGTTTTACTTCACATACGTGCATTAAGTGTTTTGTGAATTCTTTTATTAAGTCAGATAACGTATGATGCCTCTTTTTCGAACTTTTTTACGTTAAGTGCATAGAGAATGCCATTAAAATTATATTAATACTTGAAAAGTTTGGGAATCGGATGATAATTTTTTAATAATTCAGTTTGTAGTAATTAAGTGAATAAGTGATTTTTTTTTTTATAAAAAGAGAAGTCATGGGGTCTAAAATGATGTATATTTTTATTTACCAACACAAAAGTACAGTACATTGTCCGCATGAAATTGCAGTACGATTAATTCTCATTTTACCATTTTATAAACTACGAGACTAAGTATAAACATTTTTTTTAATAAACTTACTTTTTTACGGCTTAAAATCAATCGATATTTCTCTACGTTCCTCCTGTTTTTACAAATAAAAGTACATCATTTATTAATCTTTTTTTTTTTTTTTTTTTTTAAGGGATCTCTGCAATTTATTAATAAATTTAAAATTTCTTCAAAATTATTCAAAACCTAAAAAAGAAAACACCAGTGTAGACAGTTGATAAGATGTTATTATGAGAATATGGTACGGATAAAAATTGCTGCGACTCAATTTGGTTAATTTTTTTACGTAATTGATAGCGAAAATTAAAAATAAATATATCTTAAATATATGCGTATGGATCATGACGACGGAATAGTTGGAGATTTTTTTTCCCAAAATATTTGTGTAAACATTACATGTTACAGATATTACGTAATTATAAATACTAATGAAAATAAAAAAAATAAAAATTCCACCATCAACGTTTTTAAAATACATTTTGATTATCTAGTCAGACGTAGGGTCGAATTAAAGAGCTTGGAATCTTTGAGAATAACCTTAAAATCGTCAAATAATTGTTGACTCGGCAATTGGTGGTCCAACATTCTTCTGAAGTGTTTCTCGATGACTTTCATGAGAACATTCTTCAGCAACTTTACGAACGGTTTCATAAACACTTGCCCAAGCTTATCAAGGATGTTGCCTTCCGTCGAAATCTTAATTTGCCTAAATAGAAAATTCGTAATGATGATTTCTTTACCTTTTTTTTTTTACCTAAAAGAAAAAAAAAAACCTGCATAGCTTACCCGACTTTGGTGAACTTGAATTTATCAAGACTGAACTTGTTATTCTTAAAATCATACTTGAAAGAGACGTCGACGAATAAATCGTACATTTGCCCGTGGAAGTCGCCGCTCTTCGTTATTGGCCACGCCTTGTAATCGTACCGGTAATCAAACTGTTTCGAAAAATATGTAATACTTAGTCCTTTTGTCGAAAATTATTTCACAGGTTTGGTATTTGATATTTACTCACAGCGATGTCGTACCAGACCATTTTCAAATCAGCGATTAGCTCACGGTTCTTGTAGGTGAGTTTGCAGTCACCCCCACGACGAACTTTAGCGAGATTTTGCAGCCATCCCCTTGTCAAGGTGTAGCTTATCTAGTTTTTTATTTTTTCTTTTTATTACAATCGAGTCTTTGTATAATCTTGTGTAGAAATAAATTGAAGTAAAACTGTAATTTACCAACATAAAATTGTACTTGATATCTTCCAAACTTGCTGGATCTAGAATGTCCAAATTACTCCTGATAAGGTCTATATGCTTATCGATCAGTTTTTCAATCTTAATTTCGTAAATCGTCATGAAGTCACGTTCCTTGATTCTGTATTTAAGTGAAAAATTACAAAAATTATTCATACCAAAACAACAATAATCTTGTAATACTGATAGTACGAACGAAAAAAAAAAATTTTCAGATGTAAGATGGTATTTTGCAATTTTGGACAATGACTACACATATGGAAAATATCGCGTAAAAAATAGATAAATATTATTGTAAAAAATACTTTGCCAAAAATTTGATGATGATACATAATAAATTTAATGAATTCTAAACATATGAGGGTCTAAAAAAATCATATTTTTCATTAAAACGATTGGATTAAAATCTCCTCGATCGATCGAGATTTAGTCAACCGTGTATGACTCATACGTGGCACTTGTATAGTAAGAATATAAAAAGTGGAAATTACCATTACTATCCAACATCAACTAATCATCGTTAAAACTATGATTTTAAAAAAGTGACTATGTGCATGTATGTATTTGTTGTTGCAATTCTTTAAGTTATGTTACTTTAATAGACATCTGTTTCATCATCTCCTGTATCAAGTGATCAAATTTAATCATCCCTCGGCAGTAAAAAACATAGTTAATTCTAGATGAATTTTAAAGATTTATTAAAAATACTTGTAAACTACTAACGTAAAAGCTCACGCGATAGTGGTGTAAAAATGAATAACCGCATCTTTTGTGGTAAAAGTTTTTAAGATTTGGTTTCTCTAGTCCCAAAATTAAGTAAACAGAGAAAAAAAATTTCGTTTGCAAGCTAATAAAACAACAACGAATAAATTATTGTATTTTCCGGTATTTTGTATACTGTGCTTGGTCACTCAAAGAAAAATTACTTACAAAGGTTCGACGCCGACGAGCGCAACTTCCGCATCATTGGCGGGGGCCGCAGTCGCGACTTTGAGAACGGCTAAGGCAACAGCTGCTGCAAGGACGAGCCAGTGGCGCATCATATTTTCACTCCTTTTATTTTATTTTATTTTTTTTTTTTTTTGCCGAGAATGTTAAATCGCTGTGACGGAGTCGAGCGAGAAACTGAACTGACTAAAAAAGCTATTTATTCGAATAATCATGCATTGCTTATCTTCAATTAAACGCGAGACTTATCTTTGTCTCACCTTCGAAAGTTTTGTATTGATCGGATTGGCCGATCAATTGTTTCGTAAAATGCCAGATGTTTTTTTGCACTTCGTAATTAGGTTGAAGTAATGCAGATATCGTCTTATTGATGGTTTAGGTAGATACACGTCGAGACACGTCACTCAGTTTTTAATTAATCAAATCGATGCTAAAACTAGATGGATTGAAATTATAAGTCAACAATAATTTTTACTAATTCGTTTGTTTTTTCAAAGTAAGTAATACGTTAAATATTGTTTTGTACTTTACGCAAGTGAATTATAAAGTAAGATGAAAGGTCACTGCACGAGATTTTTATCTTCGCCAATTGTATGTCATAATGAGTCGCAGCACTTAAAAAGACAGAGTTTTATCGAGATGCGAGACTATCGTACATTTTGAGGCATCATCAGGCAGACAGAAGATATACGTAATCAATAAATCAGCTTACGATATCAATATACAGTGTAAGTTAACAAAATAACAAATAATTTTAATTAGGTTGTGTGTTACATTTATATTTGATCTTTCAGATTCATATCAGCAATATTGACGAATCTGAATAATGGGCGACGATGGTAATGTCGTGCTACAGTATTTCAATGGACTTGTATTGAATCAATTTTAGGACAGATCGATTAAAAGATATTTTTTTTCAAATAGATCGTTAAAAAAAAAAAAATTAATCTTAAATATAATTAGTAGAGTGTAAACTCTTCAAAATTATCCGGTAATTCTTCAAATCATCACTTAGATCTTTGCTAATTGTTGTGTTGATTTACTTGAATATGCTATTTTGTTGTCGTGAAAATTGAAATTTTCCAAAACTATAAAGTACAACGAGATATGCAATGTATTACGCTGAGTAGAAACAAATGTATATAGCCTTACCTTTTGAGCTACAGAGTTATGTGAAGTCAGCCTCTTTGACGATCATATTCAAAATGTAGGTGATTGCCTAATCAATTATCGAGTTAAATCGTTATTCATAATGTGGTATTTATCAAAAAACCACTCACTCGCTGCAATCAAGTGATATTAACGGGTTATTGCACCCAACCCTCGTACAGAAAGTTACTGCACCTCGTAGAGCTATACGTTGGGAATTGTACCGTGGCATCGGTAACACCAGATCCCCGGAGAAACAGTACCGCAGCGACGAAAACAATGAGGAATCGACACGAGCTTCGGGGTGACGGTGATGGTCATAGTAATTGACCTTTTCGAGAGAATGGCACGTAGCGCATGTCGATGGTGGCCAATAAGTACGACGATACAGAAAAAAAAGAGAGAGAGAGAGAAGCCGAGAGAATACTTTGGTGATCACGATTTCGCAGATGGGACAAAGGGGCATGTTTGTTTTATTTTACCTATATTTATATATTTATGCATTTTGTTTGTGGATAAAGCCTTTATTCGATGTAACTTTTTTACGTGTGAATACATGGTAACTTTACATGGATTATAAAATTAAAATTATCAGACGGAAAAAAGTAATTATATGTTACGAAACGCAAAAATAAACTTTCATTGATTTAGCATATGAATAAAGGAGTGTTACAAAATACATGTATTCCTCATTTACCTATAGCCGATAGTAATAATGAATGCATATCCATTTATATCTATACAATTGATAGTAATATGTATACTAAGGTATTAAAAATACATATACGTCAATGGATATCGTATTGGTTCTATTAATATCCTTATAGATATCAATAGCATTTACGTTAACACGCAGTACATTTATAAATTTTTAACGTCACAAACGAACTATGATATCAATACGTGAAGCCTATATTTTGTACATATTACATTTTTATTCATCCACTTATACTCGGCTCGAGAAAAAAAAACCTTTTTTTTTTATTGTTCAGTACTTACACTATTGAATCGCAAAAAAAACATTGCAACACGTATACTCGTGCAAAAACAGTGCTTATCGCTTGCGCAATCCTTCACACGCGTCAAGTATGCACTTACCTCTTCGGATCACAATCTTTACCTCACTCGCCAAATATCTTACTTGTATGTTCAAAACACAGAATCACGTACGTCAAACAAGATAAAGTTTCCCGACAAATAGCATAACTGGTTTGTCTTTCACACATAAACACACTTGCCGCATCTGTCTTATTTAGTCATTGCTACTACGTGCCGGTTTACTGCTGCCCTCGTGTATGTTTTTGGGAATCCCACGATTGAGTCTGTGTGATATGTCGTGTGTAAAAGAAAAAACGCCTTATCTCCCAAAAACGTATACCCGAATAAGGTGGTACTATCTCAAATGGGATATTGAAACACGTTATTTCATATCTTGGCGGTGATATTATTATTATTATCATTACTCTTATTTTGAGATTATATACGTTTTTTTTTGTGTTATTAATTTGAATTGATGGTGGTTTTACCAATTTACTGCAAGATAACGTGCTACTTAATATGTCGCAGCCTCGGTGACGTGCACTCTAAATATCCCCCTTCAAAGCGTGGCAAACATACCGTATCTATACATATATAGTCAAGAAGCATGAAAACACACACGTTCACCTTAAATATATAACATGTCTATACACCTCGTGTATATACGTATTACCTACGCGCGAGCGCCTTTTGCGCAGCTTTGAGACACACAAGTACGGCTGCATATAAAGGTAATTGCACGTGCGGTGCAAATGCGTCACCAACTCATCTGTACAGGTATTATATTGTGCTCGTGCATGCGTGCAAGCCCTTTTTTTTTTTTTTCTTTCTTTTTTTTAACGCCACGCGTATAATATATAATGCACGCAACGATGAACTCGAGGGACGGAGGCTGTAAGTGCGCGCACACCCCGAAGTTTGTTCGCGCCTTTTGCGGAGAATTTTTATCCTTTGACTGTACTTTTTGCCTTTAGTTGCTCAGTTTCAAAAGCATCAATGAATTTTCCTTTTGCACCAACTAACTTATCTGGCGAAGTTTTTAAATTACGGTTTAAATATATCAAAAGTGAAAATTTGTAAATGCAGGGAAAACTTTGGAGCGCACCGAATGTACCCTCGCACAAACAAACGAATGGTGCGAAAATTTATTTGACTGCAGATCGCGATACTATACTTTCATAGCTCAAAACCAAAGTGGCGAGAGTGTACATACCTTTGGTGCCTTTGTCAAGACAAACAAATATCATTTGGCAGGTGGAACTTTGCAGTCGCTTCTGCAAACTCAAAGGGCGACACTCGCGACTTTTCCACCTTCGCTCAAAGGATTATACTGCTGATGCAAGAACAATTCGCGGGTCTCTGTGTGGCCATGTGTATCCGAAACGGCAAATTCCAACGTCAGAGCCGGGAGAGCGGGTTCGATAAACATCTCGATCGGACGATTCGCCAACCAGCCAGTCGAATCGCTTTGCCCCTCTATATTAGCTCGTCGCAAAAAAAAAAAAAAAAAAAAAAAAACTCTTCCGTTGCCCCCATCGAACTCGCCTACCCTAAATCGCTCGATTGAGTATAGCTGAGAAAGGCTGTTTGCTTCAAATGTACATAGGTCGACCATTATCTGCCTCCTCTTTTGCACACGTTTCGTGGGTACATACTTATACATACATGTATTGTAAGCGCGAAAAAATTGCTCGATTGCCAAACGTCCAAAGAGAAGAGGAAGAAAAAAAAAAAAAAAACACGCGCAGAATCAACGAATGGGAGGAGAAGCGAGAGGGACGAGCCTCCAAGTCTATCGCGATGCGTAATAAAATACGAATGGCTCGTGTATATATTATATACACATGTTGGCTCTATATAAGTAGATGGGCTTGCTTACAAGAGGGAAGTTGCTTGTGCGTATGCATAGAGATCGTAGTCGTCGAACAGCATATCGCGTGACGGTACACTGTTTTTTCCAGCATATATATGAGAGAGAATCGCGTCATGGATTGTAATTCAGGAAGTGGAGGAGGAGGAGGCTCGATTTTGTTTCGCGGTCAGGTGATGTGACGTTTTTCACCTTTGGAAGAAAAAAAAAAAAAAAAAAAAAAAAAAAAAGACTTTCGATTCTTTGTGCGCGTGTTTGGAAATCGTTGCAGCTTGTCGGGTGTGTGTCATTGAAAAAGGAGGAGGAGAAAAGAAAAATAACAGCCAAACAAACAAAACAACCGAGAGGAAATATTTGTGTCAGTATACGAAGGATATACACAGGTATATAATAATAATATGTATGCGAGCACAAAGTGAACTTTGATCGGGTGACGCTGCCGAGCTGGTAATACACATATATTATATAGCTTTCCGAAACCGGTACGCTTATGACGAACGTATTTGTATACCGTAACTGTACACTTGTGGTCCCTCCAGTGGGTTGGGCTACTTTTTTATATTTGTTTTTGTCAAAAGTTTGCCTCAAACTCGTCTCTCGTACATTGATTTTTTCTCATACAATACATACTTAACCATTTTGCCGATCTTTTGGAAAACTGCACTCGTTTAGGGTTGCGGATAGGTGAAAAAAAATTGTTTATTCTGCACTAATTTTGTGCAAACATCATCGTGACCGAAAAAAAATAGAAATTCTGTCCGTTCGTAAAAAAATTACTCCATCTGCCGATTTATTTTGCAAAAAAAAAAAAAAAAAAAAAAAACCCAATTTCTTGACACACCTGTCCCGTCCCCATGCGTATATCGTGATGAATAACCGCGTGTTCCACATCCACATGCCCTAAAGCACGCACGCTGTGTCCCCCGAAAAAGCGATCACACGATGCCCCGATAAGCCGAGCCGAGCGGTCGTACGAGAGTATAGAAGGGGAAACGAGAGGCAGAGAGATCGCGCGATCGACCGGCACTGGCGAATGAACGTGCTCCGTTCGACTTTCGCCTTCCGCCCCTCCCCCCCCCCCCTTCCCTACGCATTTTCCCCGCATTTTTTCTTCCTTTTTCCATTTTTCTCTCGTTTCAGCTATAACACGTGTGTATACAGTTATACAGGAGGTTCCATTCAGTTGTCCCGTCAGTTGTAGGCACGCGATCGCGAGAAAGGTGATTCGACGACTCGGAGCGCGCGATACGCTCAGGTGAGCTCACGGTGGACTTTGGCTGCTTTGTTCCTTAATTGCTATCGGCGCACCGCTCGCGGTGGAAACACACAATGTACATTATTTAATTTTTATCGCTCGTGCTAGTTTTACATCTCGGTTTTCTTCAAGCAAGTGACTTACTTTCTCCTCCACCGCTTTTTTTTATCATTTATTTCCTTTTTTTTTTTCAAGTTTATTAGCCGTGTGCGTGCAGTGAACAGTAATTTTTCATGCGGGCTTCGACGGAGCCGTTGGAAATCGGTACACTCGTATATAGGTATGTGTATCTCTTCATTTTTTATGTGTATCATCCAAATGATTTAAAAACTCATTACACGAATTACAAGTTATATTCCTGAATTAACTCTATCTGGGCATATCCTGATGTGACATGTCCATAGACATCAGTTCAGATCAAGTTGTATCATGGAAGAAAGGCCACCCGCCGTATTTAAACCACGAGAGAGGGTTAAATAATTGTTCAAAATTACCCCTCGCCCGACCACCCACGCACTATTGTAGAGCTCAACGGATGAACTCACCAAGTTAATTAAAACCGAATTAGTTTCAAATTAACGTATGCATATAGCTGTGTGTAGTATACGTGCAGGTATACGTATAAAAGCTAACCACATCGGCCGCATGTATGTATATATAATATATTATAATACCTGTACCGTTCGCCTCTGCACGTTGTTATATTTGCCAAGGCAAATTGCCGGTGTTATTTGCATTTCCGCTTGGCACTGGTTTTTCAAGCCTTTCGTCGCGAATCAAGGCTGTACTTATACCTAGAGAGATATCATATCGTCGCCAAACAAATGTTACAGGTATAGGTATAATGTTTTAAGGTGTGTACATATTTATATCCATGCATTTAAAAGAAAAACAATGGTATATATGTACATCCCGTGAAAAATCGAATGACAAATCAGCTTACGTATACTTTGCTCGGTACATAATTAAATACATATGAAGCGAAGGAGGGGGGGGGGGGAGGAAAAAAAATGAAGAAACAAAAACCCAAGAATCATATACAAGAAAGGCAAAAGCGGTCTCGTCGACGTTGCCGTGAAAAATCGTCCAACAAAAGCTCGACATGTATACAAATGTACGTATATGGGTAAAAGAAAAAAAAAGGCCATCCCAGCAGGGCTATTTTAGGGGGGAAGGAAAAGCCCTTATTTTCCGGCCGATGAACCAACTCGTCGAGCCATCGGCCATTCATTTTTCGCTCTCTCCTTTCACACATATATACATGTAATAATATTTCGTTATACTCACGCTTGTACGAGCAGCTCACTTTCGTCAATCTCCCCGGTCCGACCCTTTTATAAACAATATACCATACATTGTATACATAATATATACTGGCTTGGGTAAGCAAAAAAAAAAAAAAAAAAAAAAAAAAAAAAAAAAAAAAAAAAAAAAAAAAAAAA